>CM076575.1:378595845-378825712 GCA_034641835.2 Pinus albicaulis
TAGCACCAGAAGGTCAAGACAAAAACACATTTACCTATACATGGGGAACTTATGCTTACCGAGTGCTTCTTTTTGGACTATGTAATGCATTAAAAACATTCCAAATAGAAGTATTAGGTATTTTATCTGATCTAATCCATGATTGTGTGGAAGTATATATGGATGATTTTAGATTTTATGGAAATTATTTTGAAAAATCTCTTAAAAATTTGGAAATTTTTTTCATAAGATGTAAGGAAGAAAATCTCTCACCAAGTCATGAAAAATATTTTATGATGTTTACTGAGAAGATTTTTTTAGGACACCACATTTTAGGAAATGGAATTAAAGTTGACTCATATAAAGTAGAAGCTATTTATTGTTATGAAAACGACTCACAAAATAGAAGAAAATATATATCAAGGATTTAGAAATCAACCTCTTCAAGGGAGAAACCTCCTTTACAATGCATAAATGAACATTTTTTGGATGATACAAATGACAAAACCTCCCTTCTCTATATAGGTATCCATGGGGTCACAATATAATCTTAGCCAACCTAACAATAATAATGTAAGGGCACAACAATAACAATAGTGGTATTTTATGGGGCACGATAATAGAAATATGGGGACTACAGGGGTATAATAATAACAATAAGGGGGTTACACTAACAATAATAAGGGAATACACTAGTAATATATGGAACTAACATGCCCCTCTCATTCAAAAAAGTTTTTTCCTCAACACTTAAGTATTTCTGGATGATTCTATATAAAATTCTCATCCTCCCATGTTGAATCTTCAGTGGGTAAGTTATTCCACTTGATGAGAAACTCTAAAATTGATCGATTCTTAGCTGTCGAGTTCTTGTTTCCGTGACTGCTTCAGGTTCGAATATGATTTTTCCTTCCTCATCAAGTTCTAGCAATATTGTTTGAACTAGAATTTTGTCATCTATAACCTTCTTTAAGCATCAAACTTGGAAAACTGGGTGTATTCGGGAAGATGGACAAAGCTCCAATTTGTATGCCATAGTACCAATATTTTGCAACACCTTGTAAGGACCATATTAATTTGGTGATAATTTATTATCCTTCTTATCTTGCTTGAGGGACATTTGTTTGTATGGTTGTAGCCATAAAAATAGCCAGTCGCTAACATCAAAACTTCTCTCGCTGCGATGTTGATCTACTTGTTGTTTCATTCAATTCTATGCCAAATTTAGGTTATCCTTTAAGATTTAGAGAACTTGTTGTTGATTCTCAATGTGATCTTCCATTGCTTTAAACTTATAATTTTCTCTTAAAGATGATGTGATGGACGGTGGATGATATCCATAAAGTGCCATAAATGGGGTCATTTTTGTTGCAGTGTGGAAGGAAGTGTTATACCACCATTAAGCCAATGGTAACCACTTGACCCGTTGTGTTTGTTTTTCATATACAAAGAAACGAAGACATTGTTCCAAACATTTGTTCACTATCTCAGTTTTCCCATCGGATTGAGGATGATAAGATGATCTATGAGCTAGTTGAGTAGCCAAACAAGAAAATAATTCTGTCCAAAAATTTCCAGTGAAAATGTGATCTTTGTCACTTACAATAATATTAATTTGAGTTTCCATGTAGATTTTTAATTGTTTCCATAAATTCATTAACGACTGTACATGCGTTAAATGGATGAGATAATGCACAAAAGTGTGCATACTTAGTAATTCTATCAAATACCACCATGATGACACTCTTTCCTTCGGATTTAGGTAAACCTGTGATGAAATCCATTGAAACCTCCTCCCAAAGTTGACTTGGAATGGATAAAGGATATAGCAGACCGGAGGTCTTAATTGTCTCAACTTTATTTTGGTGGAAAACCAAACATTCCACCACAAAATTTTGAATATCATATTTAATTCCATCCCAAAAAAAATATTTCTTCACCTTGTGGTAAGTTTTTAAAAATATTGAGTGTCCTCCTAAGGGAGAGGTGTGCAATTCCAAAAAAATATTTTGTTTTATTTTGGAATTCTTACAAGTATATAAGCGATCTTTGTACCATAAGGAATCATTTTTCAACTTAATGTATCAGATGTACTAGGATCTTGCTGTAACTTTTGAATGAGTGTCCACACTTCTTCTTCATTCTTCCTTTCCTCCCTTGCTTCGGTTATCCAATCTGGTTGGATAATAGAAATGACACAAAGAAATGCTTCCACATCCTCATACTTTCTTGAAAGTGCATCTGCAACAACATTTAGCTTCCATTTTTTGTAGTTGATTTCAAAGTCATAACCCAACATCTTTGTGACCCATTTTGCTGCTCTTCTGAAGATATTCTTTGTTCCAAAAAGTATTTAAGACTATCATGATCATTTTTTACCTTGAAGTGTCTTCCCATTAGGTAAGGTCACCATTTATTTAGTGCATGTAACATTTCCTTCTCATAAATAGATTTCTGTAAATACTTTCCTTTGATTGGATTACTTTCAAAAGAAATGGGTCTTCCTTCTTGCATTAAAACAACACCAATTCCATTTCTTGAGGCATCACAATCCACAATAAAGGTTTTTTGAAGTCTGGCGTAGCTAAGACCGTGGCTTGGAAAATTTTCTCTTTAGGATGTTAAAAGGCCTTAGTTTCTTCAAGAGTCCATGAAAATGCATCTTTATTTAATAATTTTGTTAGAGGTGCTGCTATTCTCCCATATTTCTTAACAAACTTGCAATAATACCCTGTTAACCCAAGAAGTCCTCGCAACTGCTTTATGGTTGTGGGGACTTTCCATTCCTTAATGGATTTAATTTTTTTAGGGTCTACCTTAACACCCTCCCAAGATACAATATGACCCATATATTCCACCTCTTGTACTCCAAAGAAACATTTGGATGTTTTTTCTTATAATTGTTTCTCCTCCAATAGTTTGAGAACCCTATTAACATGTTGAACATGATCCTTCCAAGACCTACTGTATTAGTATATCATCAAAAAACACTAACAAAAATTTTCTAAGGGTTTGAAAATGGAATTCATAAACCCTTGAAATGTAGAAGATGTATTGGTAAGGCCAAAATTCATGACCAAAAATTCATAATGACCCTCATGAGTTCTAAATGGTGTTTTCAAAAAGTCTTCGGTCTTCATTCTAATATGATGATATCGTGAATGGAAATACAACTTGGTGAAATAACTTGCTCCATGTAATTCATCTAATAATTCATTAATCACAGGAATGGGAAATTTATCTTTAATAGTGAGCTTATTGAGCTCCCTATAATCCGAACACATGTGCCATGATCCATCCTTCTTGTGCACCAATACAACTAGAGTAGAGAAATAACTTTGACTAGGTTGAAGTATACCAGCCTCTAGCATTTTTGTACTCATACGTTCATTTTCCCTCTTTTTGACATAAGGATATCTATAAGGCCTGATTTTTAGAGGAACACTACCTGGAATAAAATTAATAGCATGATCATGATCACAAATAGGTGGGAGTCCTTTTGGAGTTTCGAAAACCTTGGAATGATTGTCCAAGAATTTTTGGAGATATGGAGAAATAGATGATTTTGATGTTGAAACTTCTAGTGAGCATAATTGTGCAATTATGCTTCGTTGTTCTTTCTTCAAAATATTCGTCATGACATTAGAGCTTATTATATTTCCCAGCTTCCCTACGATATCCCGTAATTCAACTTCCTTTCCTTCCGAATTTTTTTTCAAGAACTTATCTTGAAACTTAAAAGCTATTGTCCCCAAATATTGTAACCATTGTACTCCTAGTACAACATCAACACCACCCATTAGAATGGAGAGAATTATCCTATTCAATACATATTTCCCCATGGTTAGCTTGATATTATGACACTTTCTAGAGAAATTTATAGTTCCTCCATTTGCAACCATCACTTGACACTATGGTGTTGGGTATATGAAGCAATTTAATTCATTTTCTACCTTACAATGAATAAAATTATGGGTACTACCCGAATGAATCAACACTATTAAATTTTTCATCTTGATATGTCCTACTATCTTGAGAGTATGAGGAGTGGTAATTCCTACCAATGCATTACAAGATATGGTGGGATTCATTTATTCTTTTTCTATGGTTGGTTCCTAGAGTATATCTTATTATTTTGAAGTTTCTTGTTCATTTTCTTCCTCCTCTTCACAATATATGTAAAATAGTTTCTTCTCAACACACTTATGATCTTTAGTGTAATTCACTATCACAACTGTAGAAAATCCCTTTTTCTCTTTTTTCTTCCAATTGTTGTGGTGTCAAATTTTTAGGTTGTGGAAGTCTAGGAGTAGAAACACTTTCATCTTTATAGTTGTGAGTGGTATGCTTCCTTGTCACCATAAGCTTGCTTTCAATTTTTCTTTCCAACCTGAATTCCTTCTCCAATGAATCAATTTCCCAAAGGTGAAACTCATGTTGGATGCTATCCTTTAAATTCCCCATGAAGACATCAATCTTGTGTTCCTATGGAATATTAATTACCCTTACATTCAATTTTTGGAAGTCCTCATTATGGTCCACCATTAAACCCTTTTGTTTGAGATTTATCAATTGGCTAAATAAGGTGTTATTCTTTGTATCCTCATAATGTGCTATCATTTCCTCCATAAAAATTAACCCCGTGACAATTTTTTTACGAGATCAAAGCCATCAATACCATACAAATGTATTGTGTTCTAAATATAAAGTTGCAATACGTAACTTTTGTGTGTTTTTCACATTATGGAGATAAAATAATACTTCATCTATTGTATCTATGTTACGGGATCCTTGCCATCAAACTTCCTCATATCGATCGTTGGAATATGGTGGGTCTTCAATCTAATGTTAGAGTTTATGAAATCATGATTAATGTTTATTTTGTTCTCATCATGAGTTTCCTCTACTACCTTTTTACCATTAGGAATCATTTCTTGTAGCAAGTTTTTCAAACCTTCCTTCAAAACTCTCATGTTTGCTTTTAGTTTTTCTTCTATACCATCAATCTTAGCTTCCATGCCATTCTTCAAACCATCCATCTTAGCTTCCACGCCATTCATCTTAGCTTCCATGCCTTTCTTCAAACCATCCATCTTAGCTTCCACGCCATTCATATTAGCTTCCATGACATTCATCTTAGATTCCATGCCTTTCTTCAAAACATCCATTTTAGCTTCCATTTCATTTATATTACTTTTTGCGAGAGTGACATTTGTTGCACTTGGTCTCATAATTTTGATACATCATGTTGCACATCTTCCTCTTCATGCGTCATAGTAGAAGTTTCGGATGACTTAATTATGGGTGTAGAGTTATTTTTGGGAGGAATTTTAGAACCCAATACTGATATATATGCTTAAATATGCCCTTGGAATCACTTCAAACTAATTTTCAAACAAACGTTATGTAATTTAAAAAAACAACGCACACCATTTTCTTGCTTTTGAGGAGCTCGCTATTGATCCTGATGTATCTTTGTGATTTAGGATCCCCAATATTTGAACTTCAGACCTGTATTAGCCCCCTGAGTCTTATTTCCAATGCCACAGGTCATACCTGATTTGAAATAATCAAGTCAAAGTTATGCCCAATCTTCCACAATGTACTAATTATGGACTAGTTTAGTAGAGAAAAATTTTATGGCATTCCATGTGTCACCGTTTCACATTTTGGTTCTAAAATTGATGCACAAGAAACTACAGTCCATGCACTTTTGACCACTTTTACAGAATTCAAATCCGACGCTCAGAGAGAAAGTTATGATGCTTTTCCCAAGGTCACCTTTTTGAGATGAAATTTTGGAGCTTGCAAAAACCCTAACTTCCTCAGATTATATCTCCAAAACTATATCGAATGAAGGTCTAAAATGTCTACATGAATTTCCTCTAGATTTTAGATCAAATGGGTTTTTTCAGTGTCTGAAACTTGGTAGAAAAAAATTTATAGCGCAAATTTCACGATAACTTGTTTGCAGCAACAAAACCTTAGTATCCAAAGCTCTGATCCCAAATGTTATGAAACCAACTCAAAAAATAGAAGAAAAGATAGATCAACGACTTAGAAATTAACCTCTTCGAGGGGGAAACCTCCTTTGCATTACATAAATGAACAATTATTGGATGATACAAATGAAAAAACCTCCTTTCTGTATATAGGGGTCCATGGGGTCACAATATAATCCTAGTCGACCTAAAAATAATAATGTAATGGCACAAAATAAGAACAATGGTATTTTATGGGGCACAATAATAAAAATATGGGGACTATAGGGGTACAAAAATAAAAATAAGGGGATTACACTAAAAATAATAAAGGACTACACTAGTAATATAGGGACCTAACATTTCTAAATTATCAGTTCCAATTTTTCAATGTGATGTTAGGAGTTTTCTTGGTTTTACTGGATACTATGGAAGATCTATAGAGAACTTTACAAAAATTGCATCTCCACTTTTCAAATTTCTCAAAAAATATTGTGAATTCAGTTGGAATCCCGATTGCCAAAAAGCCTTTGAAACTTTGAAAGAGAATATTTCTGAAGCACCCATCTTGAGAGGACCAAATTGGAAATTACCTTCTTACATTTCAACTAATGCTTCAGACACAACTTTAGGAGTTGTATTAGGCTAAAAATATATAAATCTTTATGCCATTTAGTATATTAGCAAAAAATTGACTCTTGTAGAGTTAAATTATATTGTAACAAAAAAGGAATTTTTAGCTGCTATCCATGCCATTAAAAAATTCAAACATTGCATCACTAGATATGAAAATTTCATTCATACTGACCATTCTGCAACTAGATATCTAATGAATAAATCAGTTACTAATGGAGAAGTCACAAGATGGTTATTGTTGTTACAGGAATTTAATATCACTATTTTGCATTGACCTGGAAAACAAAACACAGTTGTTGACTTTTTATCTAGAGTTCAAAATGGTAACAATGATATACTCGTAGAGGATGATTTTCTTGATGAATATAGTTTTGAAACATCCATTAAATATCCATGGTTTGCAGATATTGCTAACTGTTTGGATCAGGGAAATTACCATCATATTTGTTTCCTAGAGAAAAAAGAAAGATAATTCAAATGAGTGCATATTATTCATGTATAATTGAATAATTGTACAAGACAGGGCCAAATATCATCATTCAAAGACGTGTAAGAGAATATGAAATACTAAAAGCATGTCAGGATGAACCATGTGGAGGACACTTTGCTGATAAAAGAACCACCTACAAAGTTCTTCTCTTAGGATATTACTGGCCTTCCCTTTTTAAGGATTCCAAGAAATATGTTAAGAGATGTGATCGTTGCCACATAATGGGAATACATGTTCCTTTAGATGAAATGAATCTACAAACTCAGGTACTCATTGAACCATTTGAAAAATGACCTTTGTATTGTTGGGTGTGGACCCTTATTATATTCCTTATTTAGATGTAACGTCGCATTGGAAACATTTTATTAATGGGGCGGCGATGCTACCTGTCATTTGATCACCATCAAGAGGGTCTAGTGGGGTGGCACCGACCTTTTGGAGCCCCCCCCTAGCGGGGGGTTTCAGGGGCAACACCCCCGAAGCTAAAAACAAATGTAAAATTTCCTTGTAAAATATTGTAATTTTGTAGTCAATCTGGGCCGTTCATTAGGCAGATGATCTGATGATAGAAGTTATGTTTAATTTAGGGTTTTTTTCCCTAGAAGGAAACCCCTATGTTGTATGAGGGTATTTTATTGCATTTGTGTATGGTGTATAATCTGAATGAGAAATAGAAAGGGGCACAATGTGAGAGAGAAGAGGATTTTAAAATGGATTTGTTGTAGGTTGTGTCTGTTCATTTTGCTGGATAATAGAATGGAAGGACTGGATGTTTCCGTGGATGTAGCCCAAGTTGGGTGAACCACATATATTTGTGTCTCTATTGTTTTATATGCTATTTATGTGTTTGTGTTTCCGCATATTTTATGTGCTCCATTGCTATGTAATATAGAATTTTCTAACAACTGGTATCAGAGACAAAGTTCTATTTGGCTGATAAACCCATAGGAAAGAAGGGTTCCTGGTTCGAGTCAGAGCAATGGAGAAAGATGGTAGGTTTAGGGTCAAGAAATTTAACGGCAAAAAATAACCACTGTGGAAGATTCAGATGGAAGATTATCTGTATCAGACAGATTTGTACCTACCATTGAGTGGAAAAACAAAAAATCCATTAAGTATAACAGACATAGAATGGGAGATTCTAAAAAAAAAGGCACTTGGAACAATACAGTTGTGGGTGAACCACATATATCTGTGTCTCTATTGTTTTATATGTTATTTATGTGTTTGTGTTTCCGCATATTTTATGTGTTCCATTGCTATGTAATATAGAATTTTCTAACAACTGGTATCAGAGACAAAGATCTATTTGGCTGATAAATCCGTAGGAAAGAAGGGTTCCTGGTTCGAGTCAGAGCAATGGAGAAAGATGGTAGGTTTAGGGTCAAGAAATTTAACGGCCAAAACTAACCACTGTGGAAGATTCAGATGGAAGATTATATGTATCAGACAGATTTGTACCTACCATTGAGTGGAAAAACAAAAAATCCATTAAGTATAACAAACATAGAATGGGAGATTCTAAAAAAAAAGGCACTTGGAACAATACAGTTGTGCCTCGCGCTGTCAGTAGCCTTCAATATTTCGAAGAAAACAACAACAGGGGATTTAATTATGGCATTGGAAAAGCTATGTGAAAAATCCTCAGCCTCAAATAAGGTATTTCTTATGAAAATTTTATTTAATATGAATATGTCAAAAGGTGGATCTGTTGTTGACCATTTAAATGAATTTGATACGGTTACCAGTCAGTTAAGTTATGTAGGGGTAAAATTTGATGATGAAGTTAGGGCTCTATTATTTCTATGCTCATTGCGAGAAAGTTGGAATTGTTTAGTTATGGTCATTAGTAACTATGTCTCTAGATCTAGTACTTTAAAGTTTGATGATGTTGTTGGTGCTATCGGTAGTGAGGAAATGCGATGGAAAATCTCCGGTGAGACATCGGGTAATGCTTTGAGTGCAAAGACTAGGGGAAGAAAAATGGAAAGAGGAAAGAGCTCATGATATCACAATAAATCAAGGAAAGGTAGATTCAAGTCTAGATCGGGGATAATGTGCTAGAAATGTGGAAAGAAAGTACACCTAAAGAAAGACTGTAAATCTCGAAAGGGAAAAGAAGGAGACACAAAACAAGAAAAAAATCAAGAAGCAAATGTGGCAGGTGATGTGTTACAAGATGCTTTTATTATTTCTTTAGAAAATGTTACTGATTCTTGGGTGGTAGATTCAAGGGCCTCATTCCATGCCACACTTGATAAGCAATATTTTCATGACTATGTTCAACGATATTTTGGACAGGTTCGTCTAGGTGATGATATACCCTGTAAAATCATTGGAATGGGTAAAGTTCTTGTAAAATAGCAGAATGGAAGCCAATGGTTATTAAAGGAGGTAAGGCATGTTCCAGATCTGAAGAAAAATCCAATTTCAACAGGGTAGTTAGGTGGTGAAGGTTGTGTGACAACTTTCATAGATAAAACCTAGAAGGCCAGTAAAGGATCCCTGGTAATAGAAAAAAGACAAAAGGTTGGTACATTGTATTTATGAAACGGTATTTATAACTATGTTAATGCTTTAACTTCCAAAGGATAAGATGCAACATTATGGCATCATAGGCTTAGACACATGAGTGAGAAGGGGATGAAGATTCTTCACTCAAGAAGTTTGTTGTTGGGTTTGAAGAATTGTATTTATGGAAAATAGAAGAGATTCAAATTTCTTAGAGTTGGGAAAGAAAAGAAGAGTGAAAAACTTAGATCTTGTGCATACATATGTATGGGGACCTGCTCAGGTATCATCTCTCAGTGGCTCTTGTTATTATGTTACTTTTATTGATAATGCAACTAGAAAAACTTGATTTATTGTATTCAGAATAAATCTGATGTATTTGATACTTTTCAAGAAATTGAAATCTTTGGTTGAGATTGAGACAGGAAAGAAGTTGAAGTGTCTGAGCTCAGACAATGGAGGTGAATATTACTACAAAGAGTTTGATAGGTACTGTTCAGAGCATGGAATTCACAAAGAGAAGATAGTTCCAAGAACACCACAAGAAAATGGTGTGTCAGAAAGGATGAATATGACAATCATGGAGCGTGCAAGGTGCATGAGATTGCATGTAGGATTGCCTTTAAAATTTTAGGCAGATGATGTAGATATTGATCTTTATCTAATAAATTGAATTTCCTTGGATGGTGGTATTATAGATGAGGCATGAACAGGTACAAAGGTAAACTACTATTTTTTAAAGCCTTTTGGTTGTGAGGCTTTTGTCCATATTAATAAAGAAAATAGAACAAAGCTTGAGGAAAAATCAAAGAAATGTACCTTTATTGGATATGGTGTTAATGATTTTGGTTATCGCTTATATGATTATGAAAATTAAAAAATCATTAGGACCATAGATGTAATATTCAATGAAAAGGTCTTGTACAAGAATCAGTTGCAGGAAAAGAAACAAGAAAAGAAAAAAAGAAAAGAATACACAGTTATTGATGAGATCACAAAAAAAGTAAAGGTGCCTGAAAATAATAATAATCAACATCTAGAACAAAAAAAACCACCACAATAGCAACAGGCACCTCAAACACCTAAAAGTGGTGTCAGAAGATCTACCAGGATAAGTATACCCCCTCAACGATATTCTCCTTCATTATATTATTTATTGTTGAATTATTCTAGTGAAACCGAATGTTATGAAGAAGAAATGCAAGTCGAAACTTAGGAAGAAGTGGGAGCTAGCCATGAAAGAAGAGATGGACTCCTTAATACATAACTAGACTTGGGACTTAGTCAGGTTTCCTGTAGGTAAAACAACATTGCAGAATAAATGGGTTTACAGGCTGAAGGAAGAAGATGGAGGAAAACAAAGGTACAAAGCTAGACTTGTGGTGAAGGGGTTTTCACAGACGAAAAGTATTGACTTTGATGAAATATTTTATCTTGTTGTTAAGATGACTTCAATTAAAAATATTTTAAGTCTTGTAGTAGTGGAGGATTTGCATCTTAAATAGTTAGATGTAAAGACAACATTTCTCCATGGAGATTTGGAGGAAGAGATCTATATGCAACAACCAAAAGGATATGAGGTCAAAGGGAAGGAAAAATTAGTGTGTAGGTTAAAGAAGAGCTTGTATGGCTTAAAACAGGCTCCAAGGCAGTGGTATCTAAAATTTTACAGGTTTATATCCGAACAAGGTTATACTAGATGTCACTATGATCATTGTGTTTATCTGAAAAATAAAAATGATGGCAGCTATATTATAGTGTTATTGTATGTAGATGAAATTCTTGTTGCAGGGTCTAACATGCAGGAAATAAATGTGCTAAATTTTTTTTTGGAAAATTCATTTTCAATGAAGGATTTGGGAGCTGCAAAACAAATCCTTGGTATGGGAATAACTAGAGAGAGGAAAAATCGCAAATTAACATTGTCTCAAAATGAGTATATACAAAAGGTGTTGAAAATATTGAATATGCAGAATGAAAAACCAGTTAGTACATCTTTGGATAGCCATTTCAAACTTAGTAGGGATATTTTCCCTAAGACCCAAGAAGAAATGGATTATATGTCTAAATTTCCATATTCATCAATAGTTGGAAGCTTAATGCATGCAATGGTTTACACAAGGCCCGATATTGCATATGCAGTGGGAGTTGTAAGCAGGTACATGAACAATCCAAGAAAAGAAAATTGGATGGCAGCGAAATGTATTATAAGATATTTTAGAGGTACCACAAATCAAGCATTATGCTTTGGTGGTTCAAAAATTTCTCTACAGGGATATGTTGATGCAGATATGGCAGGTGATAGAGATAACAAGAGGAGCACTACAGGGTATGTATTTACTGTAGGTGGAACAACTATCAGTTGGGTTTCAAAAATGCAAAGTGTTGTTACATTTTCAACAACAAAAGGAGAGTATGTTTTTGCTACAGAGGCTAGTAAAGAAATGATTTTGTTACAAAGGTTTATTGATGAGTTGGGTAAGAAGCATGAGATGGGTAGGTTATACAGTGACAACCAGAGTGCCATTCATCTTGCAAAGAACTCAGCATTTCATTCCAGCACTAAATACATACATCTCAAGTACCATTTCGTATGGTCAGTGTTGGAAGATGGACAGTTGAAGCTGGAAAAGATACACACTAGCCAGAATCATGCAGATATGCTAAAAAAATGTGTAACTAGGGAGAAAATGAGATTATGCTCAGTTTCAATTGGTCTTCAAGCATGATGAAGATGAGAAGCAATCAGGTCCAAAGTGGAGTAATTTTATAGTAAATGAAGTAGAAGTGGAGTTGCTACAATCAATCTCCAAGTGGGAGATTGTTGTGTGTGGAGCGTGATTATCTTCCTTTTTTAGATGTATCACCGCGTTGGATCCATATTCTTAACGGGGCGACAACACCTCCCATCGTTTGATCATCTTCAAGGTGGTCCAGGGGGGTGGCGACGACCTTTTGGAGGCCCCCCCTAGTGGGGGGTTTCAGGGGAAGTGCCCCCGAAGCTAAAAAATAGATGTAAAATTGCCTTGTTAAATATTGTAATTTCATAGCCAATCTGGGCCGTTCATTAGGCATATGATCTGACGAGAGAAGTTATGTTTAATTTAGGGTTTTTTTCCATAGAAGGAAACCCCACTATTGTATGAGGGTATTGTATTGCGTCTGTGTGTGGTTTATAATCTGAGGAGAAATAACAAGTGGGACGGTTTGAGAGAGAAGAGGATATTATAACGGATCTGCTGTAGGTTGTGTCTCTTCATTTTGCTGGATAATAAAAAGGAAGGACTGGTTGTTTCCATGGGCATAGCCCAAGTTAGGTGAACCACATATATCTGTGTCTCTCTTGTTTTATATGTTATTTATGTGTTTGTGTTTCCACATATTTTATGTGTTCCATTGCTATGTAATATATAATTTTCTAACATGGATTTTGTCGGACCAATCAATCCGCCATCAAAACAAAACAAGTATATTCTTGTGTGCACTGATTATGTTACTAAATGGGTAGAAGCTACATCACTTCCTGTTGCTATTGAAAATGTTGTAGTTTCATTTATTTTTGAGGATATATTTACTCGTTTTGGTGTCCCAAGGGAAATTGTGATAGATCAAGGTACCCAATTCACATCCAGAGTGGTACAGAAGATAGTGGAGGAATATAAAATCAAGCATCAAAAGTATACTCCATATCATCCATAAGAAAATGGACAATTAGAATCTACTAACAAAGTGATTGGAGAAATCCTTACTAAGAATTTACATTGGCATAGAAGGGACTGGGAAGAAAAGCTTCCATAAGATTTATGCGTATATCGTACCACATGGAGAAGCACTATAGGACATACTCCCTATGAAATTGTTTATGGGAAGCAAGTCCTATTTCCTATTGAGTTTCAAATAAAAACTTCCAAGACAACAATTTCATTGGGACTTGACCTATGAGGCACAAAAGTAGAGAATGGGACAGCTTAATGAGCTTGATGAAATAAGGCAAGATGTTATTCAAAAGACCTGTTTAGTTCAGCAATAGAGATCCAAATGGAATGACAAATATATCAAAGAAAGAAAATTTCAAATAATAAATTGGGCACTACTCTTTGATTCAAATTTTAAGAATTTTCAAGGAAAATTTCAAACTCATTGGTTTGGGTCTTATGAGATTGAAAAATTCTTTGATAACAGAGAAATCAGGATCAAGACCATGGATGAAATAAAATTTCCTTTCCTTGTGAATGGAAATCTACTAAGAATTTATCACAAGCCATTAGCAAAGGAGGAATTTGTTGAAAATTTTCAAAACAATTCTGATTTGAAGTTGGTTGAGAAGAACTCTTCTTCTTATTCATCCTAAATCCTTCTTTTATTCTAAAAACACGAAAAAAAAATAAAACTAAATAAATCAATAATAAATAAATAAAATAGTAATAATAATAAATGTATCAACATGAAAACCAACAATTGTTGGCATGTTTATACAGAAAATATTAGGTGAAAACCAAGAATTCATGGTACCTTAAATTTTCTTCATACCTATTCTGTTATGAACCCAACTCACAAAATGGAAGAAAATATAGATCAATTACTTAGAAATAAGCCTCTTCGAAGGGACTCCTCCTTTACATTACATAAATGAAAAATTCTTGGATGATACAAATGAAAAAACCTCCTTTCTATATATAGGAGTCCATGGGATCACAATATAATCCTCGATGACCTAACAATAATAATATAATGGCACAACATTAACAATAGTGGGCTTTTATGGGGCCCAATAATAAAAATATGGGGACTAAAGGGGTACAACAATAACAATAAGGGGTCTACACTAATAATATAGGGACCTAACATGCCCCTCTCCATCAAAAAAATGTTGTCCTCAATGCTTCAGTAGTTTTGGATGCTTCTGTATAAAATTATCATCCTCCCATGTGGAATCTTCAGTGGGTAAGTTCTTCCACTTGATGAGATACTCTGAAATTGATTGATTTCGTATTTGTGTAGTTCTTGTTTCTGTTACTGCTTCAGGTTCCAATATTATTTTTCCTTCCTCATCAAGTCCTAGAAATATTTTTTGGACTGGAATTTTGTCACCTATAACCTTCTTTAAGCATGAATCATGGAGAACTGGGTAAACTTGGGAAGATGTAGGAAGGTCCAATTTGTGTGCCATAGTACCAATATTTTGCAACACCTTGTAAGGACCATAGTAATTTGGAAATAATCTATTATCCTTATTATCTTTCTTGAGGGACATTTTTTTGTATGGTTTTAGCCGTAAAAATACCTAGTCGACTACATAAAAAATTCTCTCGCTGTGATGCTGATTCTCCTATTGTTTCATTTGATTTTGTGCCAAATTTAGTGTTATGTGGAATTATGAATTATGGATAAAAAACATTCCCTAAATGTGGTGCTATGCATTTAGAACAACAAATTAAAGACTTTGAAAATACTTTTCCTAATAGTAAATAGACACACAGAAATATGGAAAAACTTACTTGGAGTCCAAGCGCTTCCTATTCTCCTTCTGTTGCTCATGTTGTAGCTTCCAATCCAAGCTTGATCGCCAGAATAGTTCATAAAAGTACAAACACTAAACATTAAAGATATTGCAATATATATATGGCTATTTACTTTAATCAATTAAATCAATGAAACATGAAACATATACATCAGCTAAGAATCCATAATATGAAAGATAAAATATTATACAGATACATATGTGGGAAAGTAAAAAACAATATTTATTAATGGATAGAAGGGGGAGGTTATAACCAGTGATTGATTTGATGTCACCAACTCTAGCATTATCCCAACCTCATCACAATGAACATCCCTCCAGCAACATATCACTCAAATCAAATACTCAATAGAGAAACCAAGAGCATTTCTTTACCCAATTTCTTCCTTCTCAAGCACTAGGATCTGTGCCCAATTTATAGAGTAGCCAAAGGTAGTTTCTCAATAAATTACCTTCTAATAATAGAGAAGACATGTTTCCCAGCTCATAGGTGTTGAATGGACACATGGATTCAAAGTTTGACACATAAGGAATCGAGATTTTGGAACAATGAGAATTTCACTCCCAATTGACCAACACATTCTTGAATGTCTGGAAGTTCTTTGCAGAGCACCCTTGAATGGAGGTAAATGTATATGCAAAGCAGTTAGTCCCTTGAGAGGCTGCATTGGTGAGATCATAGATGATATAACATGTACTTCAAATCTTGGAAACCTTACAAATGGAAGTCATGGATGATTTATTCTTATTCTTTGTCTCAGGGCATGTAGTAATTGAAATGATAGGGGATGATAGACCTTATTTTATTGGTTCTGGGGATGATGTCCAGTTTAACGAGGTCATTGGGAATGGTGCACAAATTAACTTGTAAAATTTAGGTCATCATTTAAGAGTTGGAGAAATTTTTGTTGATGCTCGATGTGATCTTCCACTGCTTGAACCTTAGAATTTTCTCTTAAATATGATGTGATGGACGGTGTATGATATCCATAAAGTGCCATAAATGGGGTCATTTTTATTTCCGTGTGGAAGGAAGTGTTATACCACTATTAAGCTAGAGGTAACCACTTGACCCATTGTGTTTGTTATCAAATACAAAGCAACGAAGATATACTTGCAAACATTTGTTCACTATCTTAGTTTTCCCATTGGATTTAGGATGATAGGATGAGCTATGAGCTAGTTGAGTACCAAAAAAAGAAAATAATTCCATCCAAAAGTTTCAAGTGAAAATGGGATCTCTATCACTTACAATAATATTTGGGTTTCCATGTAGAGTTTGAATTGTTTCCATAAATGTAGTAGCAACTATACTCACTTTAAATGGATGAGATAATGCACAAAAGTGTGCGTACTTGGTAAGTATATCAACTACCACCATGATGACACTCTTTCCTTTGGACTTAGGTATACCTATGATAAAATCCATTGAAACCTCCTCCCAATGTTGACTTGGAATGGATAAAGGTTGTAGCTGAACCGAGATCTTAATTGTCTCAACTTTATTTTGCTAGAAAACCAAACATTTCGCCACACAATTTTGAATATTAGATTTAAGGCCATCCCAAAAAAATTATTTCTTCACCCTGTGCTAAGTTTTTAAAAATCCTGAGTGTCCTCCGAAGGGAGAGGTGTGAAATTCCAAAAAAATACTTTGTTTTAATTGGGAATTCTTACAAAGATATAAGCGATCTTTGTACCATAAGGAATATTTTTTCCAAATAATCATATCATATGTACGAGGATTTTGCTGCAATGTTTGAATAAGTGTCCACACTTCTTCATAATTATTCCCTTCCTCCCTTGCTTTAGTTATCCAATCTGGTTGGATAATAGAAATGGAACAAAGAAACGCTTCCACATCCTCATATTTTCTTGAGAGTGCATCTGAAACAACATTTAGCTTCCATTTTTTGTAGATGATTTAAAAGTCATAACCCAAAATCTTTTTGACCCATTTTTGCTGCTCTTCTAAAGATATTATTTGATCCAAAAAGTATTTAAGACTACCATGATCAATTTTTACCTTGAATTTTCTTCCCATTAGGTAAGTTCACCATTTATTTAGTGCATGTAATATTGCAAACATTTCCTTCTCATAAATAGCTTTTTGTAAATACTTTCCTTTGATTGGGTGACTTTCAAAAGAAATGGGTCTTCCTTCTTACATTAAAACAACACCAATTCCATTTCCTGAGGCATCATATTCCACAATAAAGGTTTTTGTGAAGTCTGGTGTAGCTAAAACCTGTGCTTGGCACATTTCCTGTTTAAGATGTTCAAAGGCTTTAGTTTCTTCAGGATTCCATGAAAATGCATCTTTATTCAATAATGTTGTTAGAGGTGTTGTTGTTCTCCCATAATTATTAATAAGTTTGTCATAATACTTTGTTAACCCGACAAATCCTCGCAACCAATTTATGGTTATGGGGACTTTCCATTCCTTAATGGCTTCAATTTTGTTAGGGTCTACCTTAACACCCTCCCGAGATACAATATGACCCAGATATTCCACCTCTTGTACTCCAAAGAAAAATTTGGAGGTTTTTTCATATAATTTTTTCTACTCAAATAGTTTGAGCACGCTATCAACATGTTGAACACGATCCTTCAAAGACCCGTTTTAGATTATTATATCATCAAAAAAATACTAACACAAATTTTCTAACGAAGGGTTTGAAAATGGAATTCATCAACCCTTGAAATGTAGAAGGTGCATTGGTAAGGTCCAAAGGCATGACCAAAAATTCATAATGACCCTCATGAGTTCTAAATGCTATTTTCAGAATGTCTTCAGTCTTCATTCTAATTTTATCATATCCTGAATGGAGATCCAACTTGGTGAAATATATTGCTCCATGTAATTTATCCAATAATTCGTCAATCACAGGGATGGGAAATTTATCTTTAATAGTGAGCTTATTGAGCTCCCTATAATCCAGACACATGCACCATGATCCATCCTTCTTGTACACCAATACTACTGGAGCAGAGAAACAACTTTGACTAGGTTGAAATATACCAGCCTCTAGCATTTCTACAATCATACACTCAATTTCGCTCTATTGGACATAAGGATATCTGTAAGGCCTAATGTTTGGAGGAACACTTTTCGTAATCAGATGAATAGCATGATCATGAACACGAATAGGTGGGAGTCATTTGGGATTTTCAAACACCTTGGAATGATTGTCTAAGAATTTTTGGAGATCTAGAGAAATGGATGATTTTGATGTTGGAACTTCTAGTGAGCATTCATTGTGCAATTACGCCTCATTGTTCTTTATTTAGAAGCTTTGTCATGATATTAAGATTATTATATTTCCCATATTCCCTGTGATACGACGCAATTCAACTTCATTTCCTTCTGAATTTTTTTTGAAGAAAATTTCTTGAAAATTGAAAGCTACTGCCCCCAAAGAATATAACCATTGTTCTCCTAGTACAACATCAACACAACCGGTTGGAATAGAGAGCATTTGACTATTCAATACATATTATCCCATGATTAGCTTTATATTATGGCACTTTCTAGAGAAATTTATAGTTCCTCCATTTGAAACCATCACTTGACACTATGGTGCTGGGTATATGAAACAATTCAATTCCTTGGATACCTTACAATGAATAAAATTATGGGTACTACCCGAATAATTTAGCACTATTAAATTTTTATTTTTGATATGTCCTTCTATCTTGAGAGTTTTATGAGTGGTAATTCCTACCAATGCATCATAAGATATGGTTGGATTCATTTCTTCTTCCTCTAGGGTTGGTTCTTGGTATATACCCTCTTCTTTCGAATTTTCTTGTTTCTTTTCTTCGTCCTCTTCACAATCAATGTAAAATAATTTATTCTCCACAAACTTATGACCTTTAGTGTATTTTATATCACAACTATAGCAAATCCATTTTTCTCTTTTTTCCTCCAATTTTTGTGGTGTCAACCTTGTAGGTTGTGGAATTCTAGGAGTAACAACACTTTCATCTTTATAGTTGTGAGTGTTAGGCTTTCTTGTCGCCATAATTTTGATTTCAATTTTTCTTTCCAACCTGAATGCCTTTTCTAATGAATCAGGTTACCAAAGGCAAACCTCATGTTAGATTTTGTCCTTTAAAGTACCTATGAAGACATTAATCATGTGCTCCTCTGGAATATCATTTACCCTTATATTCAATTTTTGGAAGTCCTCAATGTGCTCCACCATTGAACCCTTTTGTTTGAGATTTATCAATTGGCTAAAGAATGTGTTTCTATTTGTATCCTCATAATGTGCTATCATTTCCTCCATAAAAATTGACCAAGTGAACAAATTTTTATGAGAGAAAAGCCATCGATACCATACAAATGTATTTTGTTCTAAAAATAAAGTTTGAGTGCATCCCTTTTGCGTGTTTTGCACATTATGGAGATCAACGTATTGCTCCATCTGTAGTATCCATGTTACTTGATCCTTGCCATCAAACTTCCTCATATCTATGTTTGTAAAATGGTGGGTATTCAATCCAATATTAGTGTCTGTGATATCATGATTAACATTTATTTTGTTCTCTTCATGAGTTTCCTCTACTACCTTTCACCATTAAGAAACTTTTCTTGTAGCAACTTTTCCAAACCTTCCTTCAAACCATCCACTTATTTCTTCAAAAATTCCATGTTTCCTTCTATGCCATACATCTTAGCAAAACCTTCCTTCAAAACTTCCATGTATTTCTTCAAATATTCCATGTTTCCTTCTATACCATCCATCTTAGCTTCCATTTCATTCTTCAAACGATCCATCTTAGCTTCCATTCCATTATTAAAAAAATCCATATTAGCTTCCAAGCCATTCTTCAAACCATCCATCTTAGCGTCCACTCCTTTCTTCAAACCATCCATCTTAGCTTCCATTTCATTTTTGGTTACTTTTTGTGAGAGTGAAATTTGTTGCACTTGGTCTCGTAATTTTTATATATCATGTTGCACTTCTTCATATTCATGCATCATAGTAGATATTTTTGAGGGTTTAACGAGCCTGGAATGATTTTTGGGAGGTATTATAGAACCCAAAACTTATCTCTATTCTTCAATATGCCCTTGGAATCACTTCAAACTGATTTTTCAAACACAAGTTATGAAATTTTAAAAACAAAAATACACGCCTTTTTCTTTCTTTTGAGAAGATAGATATTGATACTCATGTATCTCTATGATTCTAGATCCCCAATATTTGAGATTTGGTCCTGTAGTATCCCTATTAGTCTTCTTTCCAATGCCATAGGTCAGACCTGATTTGGATTCTTCAAGACAAAGTTATGTCCAATCCCCCACAATGACCTAATTATGGACTAGTTCAGTAGAGTGAACTTGTATGGTATTCCACGTATCATTGTTTCTTCCTTCAGCTCTAAAATCAATACAACATAAACTACAGTCCGTTCTCTTTTGTCCCCTTTTTACAAAATTCCAATCCAATTTTTGAAACGAAAGTTATGACAGTTTTCCCTCGGCCACCTGTTTGAGATGAAATTATGGAGCATGCCAAAACCATAAATCCCTCATATCATATATATGAAAATATAGCGAACCAAGGTCTGAAATGTTTACATGAATTTCCACAAGATCTCGAATCATATGGGTTTTTTTTGTAGCTTCTGAAACTTCATAGAAAAAATGTTATAGCAAAAATTCCACAATGACTTGTTTGAAGCAGCGAAACCCTAGAATCCAAAGCTCTGATACCAAATGTTATGAACCCAACTCACAAAATAGAAGAAAATATAGATCAATGACTTATAAATAAGCCTCTTTAAGGGGAAAACCTCCTTTAAATTACATAAATGAACAATTCTTGAATGATACAGATGAAAAAACCTCCTTTCTATATATAGGAGTCCATGGGGTCACAATATAATCCTAGCCAAATTAACAATAATAATGTAAGGGCACTACAATAATAATAATGGGCTTTTATGGGGAAAAATAATAAAAATATGGGGACTACAGGGATACAAAAATAACAATAAGGGGGATACACTAGCAAAAATAAGGAACTACACTAGTAATATAGGATCTAACATGTTCTAAACCCCATTTCTTTGCATCCCTTTCTTTTCTTTCTAGAATAAAACAAATATAGAATTTTTGAGAATCTACAACTTTGATATATTTCTAGAGCTAATGTTTGACAAGAACCTTTAATTGAAGCAATTGAAGAAATGATTGAATCCACCACTAAAAGCACCTGAAGACAATACAAAAAGGAGCAGCCAAGTATTAGCAACATCAATTCAAAAGGTATGCAAATATTTAATTTGATAATAAGGGTCAAAACCTTAGTATATGACTTATATGGACGTTATACCACCAATTCAAAAACCATTATTGCTAAGAGTTAAGATGAAAATATCTTGTCAAATAAAATAAAATTCAAAATCTGCTCATTCACTCCTCATCATTACATAAACTCTCCAGCCTAAATTCCAACTTCATTGTTGAAATATCCCAACTCACATTCATTCATACCCTAATGGTTACTTGTTTTCCTTTCTCTCTCATACTGTCATCAAAGCCATTATTCTGAAACCCTCACTCATACCCTATCAAGAAGCAATTCTGAGGTGAAAGTTTTCAAACATGGGGGTCATAGTGAGAACATAACCAAAGGGGAGAAAATTCATGGAGGGATACCCGCGGGTGAAGGAAATGTTGTAGAAGGAACAATGGCTTGAATTTGTGGAGAAATTTGATGGTTTTAATAAATAAGTAACCAAATCATTTTCCATGGCCTTTGACGAAATGGAGGCTGAAATTGGAGAAATTAAGTTTGTAGTGACATAATCATTTATTTCTAAAGCTAACGGATTGCTGAGAATTGGAGAAAGATGGTACAAAAACAGAGGCATTGAAGGAGAAGAATGGAATACCTTCTTAAGAATCCAGGAATGGACACCACCATTTTTAAGAAAGGTATTCCAAGTACAACACTTAGGGGTAAATGGAGAAATTTACTGATAGTAATTCAGAAGTTTGTCACTTGTGAAGGGAGATTTGGGTGTATGTTCTTCTTTCACATTCGTCTATTGATGCATTTTGTAATGATATTGTTTCCAGATCCATCACATTGGGTGGGTATATTTCTTTCATCGACATTTCAAACCAGCTATTGATGCATTTTATTGAAGGAAATGAAATATATATTCCATATTTTATGTTAAATAATTTAAGAAATATGTCAGGGAATGTTTAGAGAAAGCTTAAATTCATATAAAACACCATGTATCACCATAGACTTATCAAAATACTCATTCATGAATTTCATCTTGAAATTTTTGGAGATAATTGGGATAAATTACTAGTTAGGAATCATTTCAAGGAAGGAGATCAAAATCAACCCAAGCAACAAAAAAAAAGAGAGGGAGGAAGAGAAAAAAATGAAAATCCTTTTGAAACTGTACAACAACCACAACCACAAGAGTAGTCATAAGATGAGATTCCTATTGGATAAATTTTATGAAGCATTAAAAAGCAAGGTGTTAGAAGAAAGAAAGACATTAGAAAAAAAGAAAGTACGTCCAAGAAAATAGAGGAGCCTAAAACAGAGAAGAAATGAGCTAAAAATCAAAACCCCCCTCAATCAAATGTAAGAAGAAGTGCTAGGCTTAACCAAAAAATGAAGGAACCATCCCCAAAAAGTACAAAATTCATTTATTTGGAGGGAAAAAAAGGAACCAAGGATTCCATCACCCACTGTTATCTCACCTATTCATAGCCCAGGCTAAAAAACACCAAAAATTGATCTTGTGCAACAATAAATCTATGATTACATTGAACCTTGGCTATCCAGAAATAGAAAGGCTAGGATGAAAAAACTATCACACCTAGAAAAAACCCATGCCATGACTACAAAAAACATATGCAATACCATGCCTGCCAAATATGGAAAGTAAATCACACATGCAAATCGATACCTGCAAAGAATCCTGATGTATATGCTTTATATTGCTCTTCCTTTATTTCTCCTTCATTCCTCTTTCCTTCTTTTCCTTTTCTTGATCCGATGCCAAAGTGCTCCAAGAAAAATCTAAGTGTCCAAGAGTGATAGAGTGAGAGAGTGAGAGAGAGAGAATAATGAGAGAGCTCCAAAACTGAACTAACAAAAGGTTTGAGAAAAATCTTTCCAACTGATCCTCAGAAGCCTTTTTATCAATGAGGCCTCTAATTTCCTCATTTTCCATTATTTTCCTTCATTTTACTCCTCACATGCAACATGTGACCTTTCACTTCCCTTTTCTCCTATCTCCATTTAATTCATAAATAAATACCAATAAATGCCACTTTGCCTTTCCAAATCCTTTTCCACTAGATTTTCCAATTTCCTTTATCCACAATAATAGAAATGAACAACCACTAGGATTTTTTCCCCACCATTCAGCTTGGAATATCTATCCCATCAACATTGGCCTTATATATTTTTTTACATGGATTTTTAACTAGGGCTATTACATGTTGGTCCCACACTTATCCATTGGGAGAGCTCTTCTTAGTCCTTCATCTAGAACAAGATATAAAGGAATTAATCCTCTTAATAGGTGATAATTGAAGCTTATTAATGAGCCTCATTCATGTATCTTTCCTCCCATACTTGTGCGTTAATTGTTTTCTAAGGTCTCATCCCTCTCACAGTACATTAGTACTTCTCAAGGATAAGTTACCTAGCCTTTTGCTGCCGTCCTCAGTGAAAAGTGCATTCCGGATGAACAAGTAATCACTGTTGGAGATAATTGCACACTTCCAAGCCTAAGTTCACTTCAAAATAATGAATCACACTTGAAAAAAATTAAGTGCACATCAAAACAACGAATTGCACTTCAAATTCTCAATGAAAAATCACACTTCAGAAGAACAAGGACCTTCTCTCCTCTAAAGAATGCACTCTAGACAAACATGGACCTTCTTGCCTTAAAAAATATACTTTAAGAGCCTAAGCACACTTCAAAAAAATAAGTGCACTTATACACTATGAGTGCACTCCTTCGACATGAAGAACTACACCCTCCTTGAGTGCATGGCGCAGTCACGAAGAATGAAGCTTCATTATTCTCTTAGAATGCATGGCGCACTCATGAATTATGAAGCCTTAGAGCACATGGCGCAATAATGAAGCACAAAGCTTCATCCTTCCCTTTGCGTACATGACACAATCATTAATCCTAAATATTTAGCGCACTCCTTCGACACAAAGAACTGTGTCCTCTTTGATCGCATGAGTGCATCCTAAAGGCTTGAGTGTTTATCCTTCATCTCTTTGGCATGTGCCCTTGTGCCATCCTTGAGTGCAGGAGTACACCTTGAAGGATTGAATTTTTTACCGTCATCCCTTTGGCATGCACTGGTGTGCCCTCCTTGTCCTTGAGTGCATGAGTTCACCTTGACAACCTAAAGTACTGAAGCTTCACTCCTTCATCTCTTCGGAGTGCACCCTTGCACTCTGTTAGTCTCTTCGAGCGCATGAGCACATCTTGAAGGCCTGAAGGCCTAAAGCCTCAATCCTTCATCTATTCGAAGTGCAACGAGGAATAAAACTTGGCATTACTACATCATTATGAAGTCCATGTCATCATTATCAAGTTGTAACTTGTATAACTGTCATCATAATGGTTAATATATGTTAATGTGTCATGCCATATTATGTGGAATATAATGATGTATTCTCAAGATAGGAAAAAATGTAATAGGTGGAAGTGCAAGAGTCATAACTGGAACACGAATAGTCACTTATTAATATATGGAAAAAATGTCTTTAGGATAATTTAAAAAGTCATTAGAAGTTCAAGAGTTGTTTAGAAGTCAAAGTGGCACATTAGAAGTCCAAGAGTCATGAGGGTAGTTCAAGAGTCATGGGGATATTAAATTTCATCCCAATTTTTATAGAAACAAAATCATCACTCAAGAAAATGGATTTTTGAGGCTTAAGCTTTTGAGATCTAGTCTTGGCTTCTCTACTTGGCATAGGAATGAAAACTATCATTTTGGGAAGCAAGAAGTGACTTAATGTTCCACTCCTAGAACTAATGTCTCACCATTGTAACTGTGTAATTGGATATTTCACCTTATAATTGAAGCTCGATGAGAGAACACATTTTCATGTATGTATTGTGAAAGTCTTATGAATATTCTTTGGATATTTTCTATATATCTTTTGTTCACATGTACTAAGGAAATTGAACTATTTCAGTGGCCTTAATACTTATCTTGTTAAAGGTGTGTTGCATGTGGTTTAATTATCATTGTGTCTACGAAAACTATTTCAACATATAACTAACACATATTTCTTTGATCATGTGTCTCTATTAGGTTACAACTATTACTTCCTTCTAGTGGCTCACATTTGTCTCCCCCACTTGTGAAGGTCTTCGTTTACACATTGCAACAATGTTTGACAATGTCAACATACTTGCTTATTAAGGGTTTATGTATATAATCTCTTAGGTTATCTGTTGAAACCAAGACAAAATTTTGTGTTATGGTGGTCAGGGTGATACTCTAGATGGGGATCCTACTCCAAACAATGTGAGGTCTAATTGGTACCTCACATCGGGGAGAACCCCTGTATGTTGTTAGCATCTAGCACCACCAAAATTTTGGCACTAGAAGGAGGGCCAAATGAAAAGTTGTTCCCATTGAGTGTATTTTGAATATCTTAAATTAAATGGATCTTTCCAAAATCATAATCCCAAGATGTTTTTATAAGGAGCTTGATTTTAGCATCACTATGGAAAATAACTCATTACTTGTCTCAGTCTAAGTTTGATGGCGAGAGTGAACTAACTGTCCTCAACCACTTCTTTCAATTTATGCATTTTTGTCTCTCTAATGGAATACATTGTAAATATGTCATGTCCAGTTTTTTCACTCTCATATTTGAAAGTCTAGTTAAGAAATGGTTTCATATGTTACCTACTGCTTCTATCCATTCACTCGAGAAACTCATTAAGGAGATTCATGAAGTCTTTAAAAAGTATCCTTGTCAATATTTATGTGATAGAATTTATTTTCTTAGATTGGGACCTGGTGAATCTACATAGGGATTTTTTAATTTATTTCTTCACCTTTGCTGTGAATTTCCCGAGGAATTTTATGATTCAGATTTCATTATGGAAAAATTTTAGAATTTGATTCTACTCTCTTTTATAACTTTGAATCTGAAACCCGAAATTATTTCCTCTCCCAAACTTTGGCTAACCATGAGACACCTCAATCTTCCGAGAAGGAACCTAGCATTCCTTTTGTTCATTATCCTCTTCCTTTTCTAGTACCAATTTGGGTGCCTCCCTGGTGATAATGTTAAATTTTGGATATATGAAAATAAAATTGTTGATATGTCCATTCAAACTCCATCCAATTCTTATGATCCACATCCTACTGAGGAAAACTTGGAATGGTTTAGTAATTGCATTGAGGCCAAAGTGAAAGTTGATCCCTTGGGTTTTCAAGATCATACTGATGAGTATAATTCCAATATTGAATTTGATCCAAATGAAAACTTAATTGTCTCTAGGGATACTCTAAAACCTCCACCACCTATGTTTCATGATCTGTTGGTTTCACCTACTTCATGTCATAATGATGTTCAATCTATTGTTTCAAGTAGTAATCAATGTTAAACATTGCATGCTAAACACACACAAGGAGATACGATAAGCATGAGATATCATTTTATTAACCATAGATGTCTATTTATATTACATTGGCATGACTCTTGGACTCCTCTTTGATTGTTCGGCTTCCACACCTACCCATAGAGGATTAGGTGTCCAACATTCCCCCCATTAATCCGAAGGGGTATGTGTGTGTCCAAGAAGAGAGATATAATATAAAAAAGGAAAAATATGCATGGCAACACTTAGGCTGCATGAGATCTCTGAAATGTTGGCATAAAGAGGTGGTTTAGAGATGACCACCAACACTGGAATGCTTAGTGTAATTCTCGAAACTCTTCCAAATCGGTCAAGAAGCTAAGGTCTTCTGATAGAGGAAGTGCTCCTCATATTTTGAAGAGGGAGACCTTCAACCTAGAAGAAGGGAGGTATACAACATGCGATGGTTTAAGGATGACCACAATCTCTAGAATTCTTGATGCATTTCCTGGAACACTACCGAAAATGGCAAGAAGCCGAAGTCTTATGCTAGAGGAAGTGTCACGAATTCTTTGAAGAGGAAGAATATCAACCTCACATAGATGTTTTAAGGCTGACCACCAACGAAAGGCATGCTCATGGGCATCCGTGTCTCTGGGTACAACTCTAAATAGGGAATGACAGGTTGTAGCTCAGGCTCCCTTGAAATGTTTTGTCTCTAGCTAAAACTATGAATCTAGAATGGTAGGTTGTGGCTCAGGCTCGTTTGATGTGGCTTCAAAGCTTGTATATGACCACCATTTCTCCCCTATCAAGTACAAGGTGAGATGATGGCAAAAACTCAAATGCAAGATTGTTCAATATTCTAGAACACGTTCTGAAATATAAATAAAACATATTCTTGGTTTTTGATGCCCATTTCCAAGAAGCGATCCATCCAAGATGAACCTTTATTCTTGCAGGAGGTTTGTTTTTGAAGCATCTGTGTGAAGAATGTGTGTGATGACCACAACGATTGCATGGGTGAAGATCGAAACAATGATCTTTCATATGTCCAAATTCATCATAATGTTGGAATTTTATAATCTGTTGTTGTTATTTTGGAAGAGGAGAAGGATTTGGAACAACTAAAGGTGATTTTTCATAAATAAATCCGACACTCTGAAATTTGATGGGCTTGGAGTAGTCTGAAATATGAAAGGAAAAATCCTTCTCATATCCAAGACCTGTTCTGTTCTTTTTATGGACAAGTTCTTTTTATGGATAAGCTCTTCCCAAGGTCTCATGATGGGCTTGGGAAGTGCAGTCTGAACTATTGCATCTGCATGTAACTTTGCTGCTTCATTGGGAACTGAATATGAATCAACCACACCACTATTGAATTTATTCTTATGGTAGTCTCTTGAAATGTTCTGAACAGAAACATGTTCATAATGATGACTCCACTGTTGTAATTCTTCTTTCTAGAATTGAGATTCAAGCTACAAAAACTCTATCTTGTCTTGTGCATTTTTCAAGCAAGTTTGAAGGTAAAAAATAAAGTCTTTTCTGATTTGGATTGTGTTGTCAACAATAGAGTATATCAAATTATTTAGGAAATATAATGCTTCACCAATTAGAGCGATAACAAGTGAAAAAATATTACAATCAATAATCAATATGTAATGACTGAACTCTCCTCCACAAAAGGCTACTTTTAATTTCCAAAACAATCCCTGACTTCTATATGACAACCATCAAAACCAATGGCATACAATATATATTCAATTAAATTCTCACCAATACTTATATAATATATATCATTCAACATATACATACATGTGCTTCGTTATCAACTTCAAGGTGTACACGACCTTATCCACAACACAAGTGAACTCTTCATACCATGGAGCTAAGAATTTATAGTCAAAGTTATTCGATGACCGAACCACATGTGATACATGTCGGTTCTCCCCATTACCTTATGTGTTCGCTTATTTTCAATTCCATTTTAAATTGTTTCTATATCTAGTGCCTTCGGTGGGAGAGTTCAACCTCATTTAATCAAGTTCATGCCATTGTCAATTCAGAGGTTCAATTCCATTTCACCATTCACAGACCATATTTTGTCTTGCAATATCTGTTAGAAATTGAGAATTTTGTTGTCTTTGTACACTTTGAAGTTAAATATTGTGTTAAACACACATACCAAGATTTAATGCACGCATTTCCACTCCAACCAGCACTTATGCCAAACCAGCATACATAAAATAATCATCGCTCAACGAACAGAGATTAAAAGAGTAGGTTCGACCAGTCTTTAAAAAGTGAGCATCACAACTCAGTCCACTAGTGCAACCTGTAGTGAAAATGTCATGGGATTTCGTCCTCTCAGTCTGTCTTCTCTGGATCGCATCAATAATCTAGGAATGTCAGGAAATTCTCTGACGAGAAATCTCAACGGGAGAATTTTTTATCAAATGGACGAGTTTGGTGTCCCTCCAACTGCAATACAATAAAATTTCAGGGGAAATACCTCCAGAAGTGGGGATGTCAGAGAGGCTTGAATTATTATTCCTCTACCACAATTCCTTTGAGGGATCTATTCCGCCGAAGATAGGGAACTTCTTGAACTTGAAGAAGCTAGACCTTTCAAGAAATTTATTAAACGGTAATATTCCTGCCAAGCTTTGGAAATATAACATCCCTCACCATGCTTAATATCTTTTTTAAATTCCTTCACGGGAAGTATTTTTGCTGAGCTAAGCAAATTGAAGTTACTACAGATGCTAGATGTTAACGACAATAATATAACAGGCTCTGATACCAGAGATATACTCCAACAATAATTGATGAAAAAGGTGGCATTAAAAAAGTTAAAAACTAGAGTTTAGATTTCCTAAAGATGGTGCGTGGGCATACTCCGGTTGCCTAATTTAAATCTACTCTTTCTTCATGACAACAATTTCTCTAGAAAAATCTGTGCGAGTTGTGGAAGATATAGTAATCTGACAAAGGTGAGCCTCTCCAACAACACGTTCACTGGAGACCTTCCTCCAGAGATTTGTCATGAGGGAAATATGTAGATATTATCAGCTAACATAAATAAATTTTTAGGCCCAATACCGTCGATTTTGAAGGGTTTCCAAAAGTTCACGATATTTTGGCTAGAGAACAACCAGATGGAAGGAAGTATAACATAGGCCTTTGGAGAATGGCAATCAATGTTGAGGGGGCAACAACACGAATGCAACATAGTGTTATGACAGAGGCGATATGACGAATGAAACAGAGGTGTTATAAAATGCACAGTCAAATAAATGCATTCAAGCGCAGCTACAGTCATGTAAATGAATTCAAACACATTCAGGCACAAAGGTGTTAGTTCTGCATAAATAGGCAAAATAGATAAAAATGGAACTGACAAAATGTTAAAATGCCAGACCTGACTGACCTTCGCTCTAATACCATGTTAAAAATTTCATGGTAAACACACACAAGGAGATAAGATAAGTATGAGATATCATTTTATTAACCATAGATGTGAATTTATATTAAATTGGCATGACCCTTGGATTCCATATTACAAGGTCACTTGGATTCCTCTTTGATTTTTCGGCTTCCACACCTACCCATAGAGGATTAGGTGTCCAAAAATCAAGAATAAGGTGTTTGTATTGCACATATAGAGGAGAAAAGTGTTGAAGGTATGTATTATCTTTCCTCCCTCTTTCAAGATGATAATATTTATTTTCTGGGTGATATCCAATATTTTAATATTGGTAACCTGTCAAATGACTCTTAAACTTGCATTCAAGTTGAGACATTGGATAACCATCACCATGACATCCCTATTTCAATTAACATATATGGTGGTGAATATCCAATTACATCACATGATATATTTGGTTCTTCAGAACACTTGGATTTGCAATGAATCGATTCAAAATCTGTTTCTCACATTTTAAAATCTCCTATTGTGAATTGGGATGCTCTTTTAATTTAAAATGATCTTGAACCTTCTTTAATTCATACATCCTTGGATGAAAAATTTGAAGGGGTAAGTTTTTAGGGATTTAAATCTTTAGAAGATATTGGTCAATCTCACTATCATGTTGGTATGCTTAACTTTGCCAATTATACCAATTACAATGATATTGATCCATTTTTATTTCAAATTCAATCTAATTTAAGTACAACGACTGCTCCTCCTCCCTATTATTTCAATATTTATTCACCTCTAGCACGTTATTCATTGTACTCAAATATGTTTGATAATTTTGTTACACCAGCAACCCCCCTAATCCTTTCTATCTTTATCCGGTTTATCATGGTTACAATCAGGTATAGGATGGTGCAATACTACAATCAGAGGATGAAAAGTTTTAATCTATTATTCATGATCTACTCAACGATGAATATTTCATAAGTTAGGAGGAATATGTTTCGTCTCCATATAGTCAAGGAAATTATTTGATCAATGTTTTAAATTCTCTATCCATGAATAATATGATGTGTTTAATCCTAAATATGATCATACCAGTGGCATCGACAATGTTTTCATTAACACATCTATTGATAGTGGGGTGTGTCTACCTGATGATTTTTCCAAGCTACCCATATTTGATGATTCACCATAAAAAAGTTATGAGACCTATTAGGAGGTTGAGGCACTTCAACTTATACTAATGGTTATGTCGGGTTCTCGCGATCCTGATGAGATCTCCAAACTAACCTGGGTCCATATTTTCACACATAATTTTTTCCTGAACATTAATCCACTAGTTACGAGTTCATTCTTAAATAACTCTTGGTGTTACAAGTTTATCTACATGATCTAAAAGATAGAGTTTATTATCATATGAAAGGTTCTTGTTTGATTTGTTCCTTTTCATGTCAACTCCTTGATCTAGACCGAAGGTTGGAGATCACATATTTCATGGATCCTTATGGTTTCAAGGCTTTTCATTTTGATGACCGAGACAAAGGTCAGTTTTGGTTGAAAAATATTCTGAATTTAATAATAGTATTATCTCGTTTGTGCATATCATGAAGTTAATCATCTCCATGGCACATTTTCTCTTATGGAATAGTTGTAATTGCTTCAGTCATTCAACCAATGAAAACCCTTGTGTTATTACTGAGTTTGATTTGACATATGTCTCTAATTTTTTTTCAACTCAGTATCTTGATTTGTTTCTAGTATTCACAATGTAAAAAATTGTCTTGAATGCCCTAATATTTATTATTGTTGGCTTTGCATGCAACTGGATACAAGGGGAACCAATAGAGAATCAAGAACATTATATGTTAATCAACCAATATGATCATACTACTAGAGATTCTCATTGTGATTCAAATGCATTAATTGAAATTTCATTTTACCATAAGTCCCAAGATCTTCAAATTGGTTGATTTGAATATTGAGATCCAATCGCTCAATGGTTAGAGCAATCTTACTTGGAAAGCTCCATTTCAAATATCAAGTTTCATTCTTTTCTGATGGGTGCAAGAACTAAAAACATAGATGAATGTATATTCGAAAGAAACCTGCAAGGTTTGTATGATCAATATTTAAATCAAGATGGTAAAGCTAAAAACTGGTTAAAATTGGTCGGTATGGTACATTTTTTTTTAATAAGAAATACCTTTAGTCAGTTGTGCAAGTTTTCAAAGTTATTATCTTTTCTCTTGCACACTATTTTATATTTATTTTAATTTCTTGTGTCTTTGTGGTTGCAGTTCGGGAATGATGATGGCTACATTCTAAATATCATTACACTTAGCCCTAACCTTATAGTTGATTATGTTAGGAGTAGGCTTCATTGAATTTAGTCTCCCTTGAATTTCATCCACCCTCTATCCTTCTCTCCATCAAGTCTTTACATTTTTTTATTTTCTTATTATATGTTTTGCATGTTTTTTAATGTTTTGCCTCCATTTGGATGGTTATTTTGGTTTTGTTTCATTGTTTTTTCATGTATTTTCCTTTCGTTTGGTTTAGTAAGACTATTTACCTTTGGTTAAAAATACAATGTGGCAAAACTTGAAAAGGGAAATTGTGATGATGAAAAATGCTTGGATAATATGTTACATCTTATCTATCTTGGGTTTACGTATCTTTAAATTCAATTATGTATGAATGGAAAATATGATCCACTCAAATGAAAATAATTTAGTCGAACTATAAAGCATGTATCTATCCTAGGACCCTCATTCCTCAACTCGGTATTGTAATTAAATATGGTTTTTTTCTTATCATTCCAGTCAAGTAGATAAAGGATAAGGGGAAACATAAAGTGAGAAAACCATTATAATATGTATATAAATACTTCTCTGAAGGGGAAACATCCTCTTCTCTTAATAAGTAGGGAACCATATTCCACCCGTTGAAAATAATAAGTGCCTAAGCACAATCCTATTAAATAAATAGATAAAGTGTGAAAGAAGAGAAAGGCTTCCTACACAAGGAGGTGAAGAAAGTGACTTCATCGAGGTACTGTCCAATCTCGCTGGAAGCGAAGTAATGCCTGTGTTCCTGTATTGACTCCTATTGGATATTATCTAGGCCTATAGGCAGCAAAGCAACATGAGATATGAAACTCATACTCTGAATATATTAAACTTGCCACACATTTACCCTTTCCTATATTGAAACAATTTTGATTTTTCAAGCCTTGATATGTGTTTAACCAAGTAAGGGAATGGAGGGGAATATATCTATAACCGGGTTAAGTAGGGAATCCAAGGTAATATGCAAGATGAATAAATACTTCCTGAAAGACAGATACCTTTCACTTACAGAATTAAACCTAAGGATAGAAGCTGGATTCCTATCAGTGTGTCACCAAGTGTTAACGCTGCAATCAACACCCTCAAAAATTTTTCTCATACTTTACTTTTGGAGCCTACTAAGGATCTTAAGATCCATCGCTCTATGGTTATTCCATGGTCATTTGTTGTTTTGTAAATATTTTAAGTTCTCTTCCTAGTTTTATATTGTCAAGCCACTTGCACACACATGCTCAGTCTTTGATGAGTTCATGAGAACACTTCATTTATGAGAGCTCGTACATGCATAACATCATCCATGAAGATAGTGCCTGTGCAATGTTCAAATTATGTCAAGAGTCAGTGCACACTTTTATTAAAAGTCCCCATCACTTTGTTGCATTTGTACTTCTATTTTGGTGAGTTTTCTCAACTATCATTTTTTGTGCATTTTCGCTTTCACATTCATGGTTGTCATTTTGACTTGATTTTACTTAATAATTGTCATTTTAATGTTATATTCACTCTGGCATGTGTCTCTTTTAAGGTAATTCACATTTTTCAAGTGTCGTCTTCATGTTTTCCTCCTATCATAGGTGTCATTTTTGTGTTTTCACTCATGCATGTATGACACAATTTCACATCACCAAAGTTATTTCTGGCACACTTTGCTGTATTAGACAGTCTTACATATCATTGGAAAATGTGCTAGACACATTCTTACAACTAAGTGCACCATTTTGGCATAGTACTTACTCCTCCTATAACTTGGTTTCTAAGTGTTGTAATGCATCGTTTCAACTATTGCACTTAGAAACATGTGTCACTTTGATGTTGTTTTAAGGTATGACTATTATTCACGAGTCTTGTACATCCCATTGGCTTGTATTGATGGAATATATGTGCGTGGCCTATGATTGAGTCTTTTTAGGATGAATTTCTTTCTCATACTTTTTTGGTCCCACACTTAGCCATTGGGAGAGCTATTCTTGGTCCTTTAGCCCAGCGCAAGATCTAAAAGCATTAATCCTCTTACTAGGTGATTATAGAAACTTATCCATGAGCCTTATTCATGTATATTTACTCCCATACATTTGAACTAATTTTTATCTAAGGTCTCCTCCCTCTCACAGTGCATTTATACTTCCTAAGGATAAGTCACCTAGCCTTGTGTTTCCTCCCTTAGTGAAAAGTGCATTCTATATGAACAAGTAAGAAATGTTGGAGAGAATTATTACCTTCCAAGCCCGATCACAGTTAAAAACAATGAAGAACACTTCAAAAAAATGAAGCACACTTCAAAACAATGAAGTGCACTTCAAAAAAATGAAGCGCACTTCAAAACAACGAAGCACGCTTTAAACCATTAGTGAAAAAGTGCACTTTAGAAGAACATGGATCTTCTACCCTCTAAAAAGCGCACTTGGAAAAATAAGGACCTTATTTCCTTAAAAGTAATAATCAGAGAGCCTAAGAACATTTCAAAAAAATGAGAGCACTTCAAGACTATGAGCTCACTCCTTTGAAACAAAGAACCACGTCCTGCTTGAGTGCATGGTGCAATCACGAAGGATGAAGCTCCATTCTTCTCTTAGAGTTCATGGAACACTCATGAATCATGAAGCCTTAGAACACATGCTGTAATCTCAAATCACAGAGCTTAATCATTCCCTTTGACCACATGGCGTAGTGACGAAGCCTAAATCTTGATCGCACTCCTTTGGCATGAATATCTATGCCCTCTTTGAGCACATGAGCATGTCCTAAAGGCTTGTGCGTTTTGTATTCATCTCTTTTACATGCGCCCTTGTGCCCTCCTTGAGTGCATGAGTGCACCTCAAAGGCTTGAATATTTTCCCTTCATCCCTTTGGCATGTGCTAGTGCAAACTCCTTTTCCTTGAGTGCATGAGCCCACTAGGAAGGCCTAAAGGCTTGAATACTCACACCTTCATCTCTTCAGATTTCGCCCTTGTGCTCTCTTGGTATATTTGAGCATATAAGCACACCTTCAAGGCCTAAAGGCCTGAAGCCTCACTCCTTCATCTATTCAGAGTGATCTCTTGTGCCCTGAATATCTCCCTCTCTTTCTTAAGTAAACAAGTGCACCTTGAAGGCCTCTTGTGAGCCTTTACGATTTTGATTGTGCCCTCCTAATCAAGTCTTTTTCTTTTAACCCTTCCATATAACTATCATGAGAAAATAATACCGTGAACTAGGTAGTGATAAAATAGATGTTTTTAGACTAATATTTCCTTGTCATGAATGGTTTTCATTGGCAGGATAACCTTCCTAACATGACTAGGTGATGATTGATATCAGAAAACAAGGAGAATGCACAAAGAAACATTTATAGAGAAAAAAAACAAAAGAGAGCTATCATGGAGACATGAAGAAAATCATGGATCAAGATAGAAAGAGACTTTGGATGATGAATCATAGGATTCAAATATTAATCAAAGACCCTTTGGGGTGTGAATATGAGAATATATATATATATATATATATATATATATATATATATATATATATATATATATATATATATATATATATATATATATATATATATATATATATATATATATATATATATCTTGCAATGATGACATGCACTTTCATGGTGAGGCTAAGTTGTCTTTCTTTTTGCTTCATCTTAATTTTGGTGGTAGATAGATATAGGCTTCATTTCTTTATGTAATATATATATATATATATATATATATATATATATATATATATATATATATATATATATATATATATATATATATATATATATATATATTTCATAAAGACGAAGCCTATATCATATCTACCACCAAGAATTTAAGATGAAGCAACAAAGAAGACAACTTGGCATTGCCACCTCACCATGAAGTGCATATCATCATTGCAAAATTGTAACTTGTACATGTGTCATCATAATGGTCAATATATATCAATGTGTCATGCAACATTATGATGAATGTAATGATATATTCTCAAGGTAGAACAAAATGTAATATGCGGAAGTCCAAGAGTCATATGTGGAACATGAAGAGTCACTTAGTCATATATGGAAAAAATGTATTTAGGAGAAGTCCAAAAGTCATTAGAAGTTCAAGAGTTGTTTAGAAGTCCAAGAGACACATCAGAAGTTCAAGAGTAATGGAGATATGAAATTTCATCCCACTTGTTATAAAAGCAACCTCTTAACTCAAGAAAATTGATTTTGGAGGGATAAGCTTTGGAGAGCTAGTATCGACTTCTCTACTTGGCATAGGAGAGAAAAATATTATTTGGGGATGAAAGAAGTGACTTAATGTTCCACTACTAGAACTAGTGTCTCATCATTGTAGCTATGCATTTGGAACTTTCACCTTATAATTGAAGCTCGACGAGGAAACACATTTTTTTGCATGTATTATGAATGTCTTAGGACTATTATTTGTATGTTTTTTATATATGTTTCATTCACATGTACTAAGGAAATTGAACTATTTCGGTGGGTTTGATACCTATCTTGTTGAAGCTGTGTTGTATGTGGTTTAATGATCATAGTGTCTAAGTGAAATATTTCACTAGATAACTAACAAATCTTTCTTTGCTTGTGTGTCTCTCAGGTTATTACTATTACTTCCTTATAGAGGCTCACTTTTGTCTCCTCCCACCGTGAAGGTCTCATTTTACACATCATAATCAATGTTTCACAATGTCAACTTACTTACTTGTTCAGGGTTTATGTATATAATCTCTTATGTTATATGTTCAAACCAAGACAAATTTTTTTGCTATGGTGGCCGAATCGATACTCTATATGGGGCTCCTAACCCAAACAATGTGAGGTCTAATTGGGACTTCACATTAGGGAGATACCCTGTATGCTGGTGGTATCTAGCACCATAAAAATATAAATGGCACATGAGTAATCGTTGGTCATAAATCCACTAAGGAATATTACAATCTATGGGATAACATGCATAAACCAAGAATACTTATCTAAATTAGCTTGTCAAGATGGTTGAAAGCTGAAGGAGATATTTCCACTCTCCTCCAAACCATCATGGGGGCTTCACTAGGGGAACAATAACATACCACATACATTTATATTGGGGGATATATATTGAGGAAAAAATTACATAATATATTTAGCATATAATAGGGGGTGAATGGTTTTTATATTGGCGGGTATAAAAAAAGTAACTTAAAGTTAATAAAAAAATATAAAGGGGTATAAAAAATGTTAATGAAAAAATGGACACCTACAATATTTACAGAAAGTAGGGGTTTTTTAATTTGGGAAGGTGTATTTGGTTCCTATTTGTAAGGGGTTAAATAATGTGATTTTAGATGAATTTATAATATGTAGTAAAATTAAGGGTATTATTTTGTATGTCATGGAAACACGTGATATGCCATAGGTTCATTTGTGAAGCCCCCGTGCCAACCATAGGTCAACCACATTCCAACATTTATTACAGTTAACCACCCCCAAGTTGGATCCAAGGTTTAAGAAATTTAATTGCACAAGGGAAGTTTACACTAGTGTTTCATTTAATTCATTTAGATTCATATAATCCACATAGGCTTTGACAAAAAAGGTCTCAAACACAATCAAAGGGATGAATTCCTAGATTCAAAAAGCACATGCTCAAGGACACATAACACCAACTCTAGGTTACAATATTGATAATCAACTCTAGCTCTACCCCAATAAATTATACCATACCCCACCACTATTCTTATCAAAAAACATTAGTATTGAATGTGTTCTAATAAAAAATGGAATCAGTGTCATCCAATGAGCTAAGACTCAAAGTGAGTCCACAAAGACTCCCCAACAACATCTCTCCCCCTTCATTCCAAGAGAGAGCTATCTCTCCTTGCTTTTTCCCCTTTGATTCTTGTGATATTCCTTTGCGCGAGTGCATCCCTTCCTTTTCTTCACATCACAACATGAAATGTCCATGTCCAATCCCTTCTTTTCCATGTGTCAGGTGATTTCTTGCTACTTCCTCCCACTTCTAGTAAGTATGGGCCTATTTACAACGTGCAATAAGTACCAAACAAGAAAGAAACATGTGTAAGCTATTGACACACAGCTAGTAAATACATATTTTTAATTCAAATTGTAGGGGTCATGGCCTTAAAAAACAGACAAGAAACAAGCTTGCCTCATACCAAGGATCTGTAAGGATATCCAACCTTCAGTTGTGTTAATTAATTAATAATAATGATCATATATTTAATCTAAGTCTCAACTAGTCATGGTCCTTCCATGTTGACGTTACAATCATAACCATTATTGCAATAATCAAGGGTAGAATTGGGAGATGTTACATAATATAAACATGAGTTAAGGTATTTTGGGCTTAAGGTATTAATAAGCCATGGTATTAGTCCATGATATTATAACAAATCATATTTACAAGTTTAAAATCTCCATGGTAAATCGAGGGTGGATTTCTATGATTAAGAATCTCGTCACATGTTTTTTCAAAACGTATATATAATTTAACTTATATGTAAATTCTTTTAGTAATAATAATAATTTTAATAATCTTAATTTTAATTATGCTTTTAATCTTGGCAATGTGACATGTATCATGAAGTGCACATTTTGATGTTTATTAATATTCACTAGCCATTTAATTTAGGAGTTATATATAAGTGAGACTTTTTGGAGTTTCTAGAAGATTTGTGGTCATAATCTAGCAAAAATATTTGTGCTCAACTATTAATTTGTGTTTGTTACACCAATTTTTGGAAATGTAACCTATTATTATTAGATGGACTAAAGTACACCATGTAAGACCAACTTTACCATAGTAAAGTTTCTTTCACTATGAGAAATAATTTAATAACCCATAGTTTATTTATGGTCTAAATAGAAAACCCCATGAGGAATAATTAAATAAATCCTTATTTGTTTGATTTTTCCTCTAGGGATAATTAACTAAACCATTGTTTAATTAATATTCCTGGTCATATTTAACCCAAAAAAGGAAAATTAATTAGATAAATTATTATCTATCTTATTATTTTCTAGGAATAATTATTTAACTCATTATTTAATAATATTCCTTGTTAAATTTGACTAAATCATTTATAAATAATTGAATAAATCATTATTTATTTAATTATTCCTTAACCTCATCCTTGAAACAATAAGTAAATCATTTATTTATTTATTATTTCTAAATAAAGGGATTTGACCAATTTTAAATTCCTTTTCTCTCCAAAAAAAATAATAAAATATTCCAAGTTAGTTGGATCTAGAGTTGGTTAATAATAATTTAATTATGCACCAATATCTAGACTAACTCAATAATTTGTTATAAATAGAAGGGTTTTCCATTCATTCACTACCTTTTGTCACCTTTTGATCACCTTTGGATCTATGATTTTGGTCTAAATTTGACTGTCCATCATTGTCATATTTTTTTTTACTTCTGCTTGTGACCTCACTTTGAGTTCCATTTTGTCTGGGTTTTCTACACCATCAAGAGAGAGAGATCTTGGATTTGAAGCACTGAGGACATACAAGAACCCATCCCATTGAGGGGGACTGGTAACATCTTTCTGCGTTCCCTTCCCAGGTGTCATAATAAAAAAAATTCTTTATAAATTATTGTCTTGTCTATTCGATGTATGAAGCAACTCTTGTTTATTTTTGTTGTTTAATGTTTTTAACTACATAGATCTAGATTTTGTAGCATTTATTATGATCACCTAATACAGATCTAGGGAAATTGACAACCACATTTGATGTTAGGGTTGTTTTTTATGCATAGCTAAAGTGAGATTTTATTATACGCTTGTGATTAGAATTCACACTAACGACTGGCAACTCCACAAGGGTTTCTTAATTACAATCGCTCTCGTTTTTTAGATCCCTGCATGACAAACTGCGTCAACCCCTAAGGTTTTTCTTCAGCTTCTTATTTTGCATTAATTGATGTTGTTTTTAACCTTTTTTACCCTAAAATAGTAAAAATTCTAACTTACTTGTGCTTCTAGGCCATTTGTGTAAGTAATAGGTATCGACCGTGAAAGAGACGACACTTTTTCTAAAACCTGCCCCCGAGACTGCTGGAAGTGCAGGTCACTATTTTTGGCCCAAAACCTGTGACCTCAGCTCTCAGGTAGCTGATAAATACCCAAAAACTATGACCTCAACAGAAATCATGTCAGAACCTACGACCTGTACTTTTTTGCATGATTTTTTTTTCTGAAAATTTCAGGGTTTTCCAAGAGCACTGTTCAAGGTTGTCTAACCTCTGTCTTTACTCGTCTTGGACCTGTAATTGCTTATTTTTACTCGTCTAAGTAGGAACCAAGCCCCTTAGGGCTTTAGTATGCTTCCACCTTTTTTGGAGGAGTTTAGTTGAAGTAGTTCTTCTGAGATTTCAGTGTTTTTCAGCCATTTTTCAGATCTAAACCTGACTTTTCAGATCCATTTCAGATTGGTTATTTTTCCATCCAAAACACCTACTTTCAGTTTTATTTGGTCCTCCCTTTAGCATCCCCTGCTTTTCCCTTTAGGTTGTAGCCTTTTGCCACCTATTTTTCAACATTTTCCCCTCTGGTTTCTTGTTGTTTTCTGCACCTCTTTTAAACATAGCTGACCTTTAGATCCTTGTCCCTCTTGACCTTAGATCCATTGGCCATTTTATATGTTTTGAGTAGATTTCACCCACCCTTAGACTAGTTGTTGGGAAGCCCCCCTTTTTGGGTTTAAATTTATGCATCTTTAATTTTTTATTTTAATGTCGCTTTCAGTTTCATTTACAGTTATAAATCATATATTTTATTTTTTCTATACACATGTCTAGGCTTAACTAAAATTAACACACGTATCACACACACGCACACCTAAAGTGAAGAGCAGTTGGTTTACACTGCCAGGCCAAGACTAAAACATTGTAATTAATTAATCTGCACCTACATGCCCTTGTTTACCTCTCTTCCTTATTGAATTTCGTATATCTTTTCCATCATTGTGTCCCCAAGGCATTTGTCCTGGAGACTCTAAGGCCTTCATCCTCATTTTCCATTAGGAAGACTTACCCCATTACGTAGGGTCTAAGTTAGTCCTCCACCGAGTCCCCATTTCGACTCTGATTCCAGTTCTCCTCCACCTTTCACCTTCATCATGTCTGGTGGAGGACCTACCGCTGGTGGTGGCCCTGGCTCTAATGCTGGAGCCGCTACTAGTGGAGCCACAACAAGAATGATTCTGGCTGCTCCCTTGCGTCCTTATATGGTGGGCCTAAGCCTTCCCGAGTTAAGCTAATTGATTAATGACCCTATACACCATGATCTAGGTTGGCCTGCTATGTCAACCAAGCTTCCTTCAGACATCCCTAAGTTTGAAGGAAATGCTTCAGAGGATCCTACCAACCATGTTCATTCTTTCCACATTTGGTGTTCGTCCAACTCTATCATTGATGACTCTATCTGTCTTCGGTTATTCTAGCATACACTTACTAGAGAAGATTCCAAGTGGTATGCTGACCAGGCCACTGCCTCTCATGCCACTTTTGCGACTCTTGTAAAGGCGTTTCTATCCTACTTCCAGCTTCCCCTTCGCTATGACACCGGTACTAAAATTTTGAACACTTTCCGTCAAAATTCTACCACCCGCCTATCTGACCATGTTCAAGAATGGTGCAGAAGGAAGAGCTTATGCCGAGCTCCAGTTTTTGAAGGCCATCTCTGCATGGACTAGTTTCTCATATCCATTTTGTCCTTTATTGGTAAATATGTCGTATCTCACTTTCCTTAGACTGAGGAAGAAGCCCTCCAAGTTGCGTTGAAATATGACTTGATGTACATGAAATTTGGTTATTTTTATACTGTCTTACATGATCTCCCTAGACCTGGTGGTGCCAATGCATCAGGGGCATCTCATTCCACTGATGGTATCGTTGGATCCCTTTCATATCCGTACACTCATCCTCTTATGGGTTATGTTTTCACTCAGGGAGGGGCCAACTCCTCTAGCACTTTTCCCCCTCCTGGAAGCATGTATCTAGGTCACAACCCTCACGCCTTTTCCCAACCACATCCTTTGATGCTAGGACCTGGTTTTTCCCAACTTGTTTACCCCAATGTTGCTCAACCTCCTTACTATATGTATCCATATTCAGGTTCTCCAGCTCTCCAGCATAAGCACCTCGACCTCCCATGGTCACTATACCCATGGTTGTCCCCTTTTACCTTTGATGCGTCAACTGTGGGAAGCTTAAGCAGCATCTCGAGGATATCAAGCCTCTACTTTGGCTCCTCCTAATGCTGCACCTACTCAATCGGCTGTGTTTACCAATCCTTTCCCCCAGGAGGGATATGTGGCTACCCAACCCCCTGAAGGTCAAGCGGCTGCTCAACCTCCTCTGTCTGGTACCTCCGATTACCAGATCCTCATTATGCACTCTCACCAGGCCAATACCGCTGATCTCAACCTTCAAACTTGGTTGCGCTAGTAAACCAAGCCTCCCGATACATCAGCGACTAAGCCCCAGTCTTTAGATCCCACAGAGCCAATTTCAACACCCAATGGTCCTTTACAAATCCATTTGCCTAAGGCAGAGGTAAATACCAAGATCCCTAAGGGACCGCTACGCCAAAATGCTACTGCCGGTAAAGCCGCCCACACCTACAATATAGTAGATGACTTTGTGCAATCCCCTGCCACCATGTCAACGATGGAAGTCCTCCAGTCGTGCCCCTCACAATGAAAATATATACTAACTGCTATGGGAATTATTGATTCCTCAAATGATCATTTGATTTTCTTTAATGTTGACAAGTTAGAGCATCCACCCCTTCCTGCATCTGTCGCATTCCATATACCTGTCAAGATTCGGAATGCCAACGTCTCCCGATGTATCATTGGCAAGGGAGCATCCACCTGCGTGATGTTCACTTCTTTTTGGAAAAATCTCTGATCACTCGAGTTATCCCCTTCCATTATCATCTTCTGTGCCTGGGATGGCCACTCTTCCCAGCCCCTTGGCATGTTCTGCAATTGTCCTATTACTCTTGCAGGCAAGACTGTTTGCATTGACATTGTGGTCATTGATTCCCCCTTAGACTACAAAATTTTATTGGGTCGTATCTACACTTATGCAATGTCTGTTGTCCCATCTATAGTTCACCGTAAGATGTGATTTACTCACAACAAAAATATTGTCACTATCAATCAACTGAAATATTACGAACTGAAGTATCAAACCTCTCCAAAGTCCATTATTTCTTCGGTGGCGAATAAAAAAATAGTTGAACCTCTGACTAGTGTCTCACTCGGAGTCTATAAAGGTTCCTCTTTTCTTGGTTCATTCCCTAGTCTCCCCCCTCTTATCTCTGACACTAGCTCGTCGAATGTTTTCATGATGCAATCATCTCGGTCTGACCTCAAATGGTCTGGTTCAACTAGTCAGCAACATCACCCTTTGCAACCTACTCTTATTACTTCGACTCAACCTTCGAGACCTCCTCCTCAAGGCCCTCCATCTATAGTTGGTGTCCCTGATCCTCTTTTTCCTCTTGGAATAATTCCCCTAGCCTTAACCATTTGGGAGCTATTATGCCTGCCCATTACCCCTCCGGCCAAATACCATTTCTTTCTCCCCCTTCTAGAGTATTTTCAATACCTGTTATGGCTACCTTGACCCTTCCCAACATGACCCTGGGGATCCTAGTCTGGTACATTGATCCCCCAACCAATACCCCGCCTGGTCAACTCAAACCTTACACTAATTTGACCCCGGTCCAACCGGTTGCTATGACCCCTCCCTTTGCTTTTGTGCCTTAGCCACCTCAACAAGAATCTACTCATGTTGCGAAAGCCTCTGGTGAGGGGGGAAAATCCCGCAAAAAGGCACCTAAGGACAAGGCTGCCCAGATAACACCTGCTCCTCCTAAGACTTGAAAGCATACAGCTTCGTGTGCTTTGTGTGACATTGTCAGTCATGCTACCCACAATTGTCCCAAATTGCCTCATATCAAACCCATGGTCAACGAAGCGTTTCTTGAGTATTATATCCCAGAAGTCCATGTTACTTTACCAGCTTCAGCCAAGAAACTCAATAATTTGCACACAAATTAGCCTTGTGATTTGTGCGATCTCCATGGCCACTATACTCACCTCTGTCCCCGCCTCTAAGATTTTCGCACCTCCTTGGAAGTAGTTCACCAATTTGAGGTTGAGCACTACAAGTCCGCCTCTCCCTTACTTATGAGTTTTTCTTCGGCAGAACCAGAGGACACATCTACTCCCATTGACATACTCCCTCTCGATGTCGAGATGACAGAGTCTTTGGCTACTATCCTCTACCTGTCATCATCTATGAGATCCACGATGGAAGACCCCTCTGGGGAATCCCCTTCTGTTCCATCGTACGTCCCTTGAGTGATCACCTTGGGCTCAACATTAGTAGATTCCTCATCTACTTATTCTTTTGTCACCCCTGTTGGTGTCCCGTGTTTTGATAGTTTGGCAAATCAAAAGACAAGGCAACATCATAACCAATCTTTAGAGTTACAGGATCTAATCCTCCTGCTCTCAGAGAGGGATCTCTCAAATTTATTTGTTTTTGCAAAGGTTTATCTTATGTGATTTGAGTATTAGTTTTAGACTAGTTATTAAGTGAAAGTGTTTGTTTGGTTGAATGGATACAACAGAACATAAAAGGTCTAGGAAAGATAGATAGAAAGGGGAAATGTCAACTTCATTGGGCAATGGAGTCAAAAACAGGTCATGACAAACTTATCAATGGATATGGGATATCAAAGGGAAAATCTAAATTGGCCGCAGGATCCTTTGGTTTTGGAATGAGATGGACATCAATGATTTGCAAAGAGAAATTTAAGTCTCAACAAAGGGAAATTGAAAACACTACTTGAATAATAAAGAGCTATTTGATAGACAGGGCTAACCATGAATTCTACAAATCACACTTTAATAAAATAATGACTTCAAAACAACTTTTAAAATGAAATCTAAGATTCGGGGAACACCCTATTTCCTCAAAGATTTTATTTCAAATGACTTAGAAAACATAAAACATTCACTGATAATTATGGTCATAGAAGAGGGAACACCTAAATACATCTATGATCACAAATATAAATACCTTTAAGCCAAATGTTCAAGCAAGGACAAGGGGCATGATTAGAACAGACCTCCTTGGCTCACTGTAAACAAATAAAATTCAAAGGGAGACTTCAATAACAGCCTTTAAGTGGCAGCAGATAGGGAGAACCATAAATCATGTTGAAACCAACTATTAGAACTATTAAGGAAATAAACAAGCATGAGGACTAAAGAGAGATATTAAAGACTCTAAAATACCTCAGCAGAAGAAAACATAAAATAGTGAAGGATAAACAGGTCTAAGGTGCTTCCAAGAGTCATTTCTTAGCCTAAAATTTTCATCCTGCTGTAGTAATAATTTATGGAACAAAATGAAAATAGTGGAAAACATTAAACAATTCAGAATAATTCACCAACAGCCAAGCTCATGGATCCAATGATAGAGCCTTCTCAAGAACAAGCATGCAACAACATCATCAAGGCTTCCAAGACTTCAATTTATTCTTTAGCTTCAACAGACTATGTATTATTTCAGAGAGTTTCAGTATTACAACTAGTAATCAAACAACCAACCAACATTTACAATGGATTCCTCAACAAGTTTTTATAGAGGAATGAGGAGGTTGAAAGAGGGAAAAGATCTTCTGAGTTCAATTAATACAGTTAATGCTTCTCGGCCTTTGAGGGGCTCAAGGGAGAAGTTTACAGATATTTTCCTGTGTTAATTGGTTTGCATTAAGTATTTAAGCTTGCTGGAAGCTTATGTTGACTTTAAGGCTCTGTATCATCTTTTGCAATAATTCTGTTGATAGTTTATATTAGCTTCTTTGATTTGAAATAACTATTCAGCTATAAGGGGCAGATATGCTCTGCTCTGGTCATTACTCTGCCTTTGTTTGAATGCTGTGAAAGCCACAGGTGGCAATCTGGTAGCTGAGAGGAATCAATTTTCCTCTGATGTGGCAGTGGAGGCATCCTCTATCTGGTAAATATTCTTGATTTGACTTTAACTGTGTTTAATTCAATGGATTAGGCTTTTGATAATCGACCTTAGCCATAATCCATTAAACTGTGTAATTAATGTTTAATCTTTCATTCATGCTGTGTTTGGGTCTTCGATACTGATACTCTTCGTTTAATTCAATTCTCTATGTCTTGTTGATTTGCAGGTATGTACAAGGTCCATATGGCATCAATGCCCATGAGTCATTGATGAAACGTGAAATTGAACCCTATATATGGCTTTCCTTTTTTATGAACGAAAGTCTGGAGGATCGTCACCCTCAGATTTCATTTTCTTTTTAAAACATTTGAAAACCCTTTAAATCTTGCACAATACAAAAATAATTAAGAAATCCTGCATATTTGGTAAAAACTTCTTTGGAGGTTTCGGGTAGCGGTGGATATTTGCTGCAGAGGTAAAAGGAAGGTGGTTTGGAAGAAGCGGTGGTGCGAATTAAGTCAGATCCGTCGATCTTGCGAAGATCGATGGTTAGGAGCAACCGGGTTTATATAATGGAAAAGGGCCGTTTTATGTGAAAACAGAAGGAATACAAAGGAAATGAGGAAATTTCCTTTAGATGGAGAAAATATGTTAAGAATTGAAATTGGGGTTTCGAACATAACCTGGGATGTTGGATGAGATCGGTCCGAGTGATCAATGGTGGAGATCATTCATCAAAATCATTTGGTGAAGGCGGAGGGTGATAGCGTGAGGCCATATTAAATCTGAGCCATTGATCTACAGAGATCAACGGTGGGAGGTGCGCACGATAACACACAATGTAAATGGGAAAAGTGGTTTCGGAGAAGGAAAACCACGGGTTTCACACGGTGAAAGGGTGGGGAGGTAGTTTTTCCTTTTTGAACGTGATATGCATTCCCGCTCGACACATGGCATTTCAAAACAACTTATATCGCGCAACCCTCAGGAATTTAACCTTCGCGATTGAAGTTACGTGAAAACGAGCATTGACCATTGGATTTGGGGTCTCAGATCCAATGGCGGACAACGAGCGCGATATTGGATAGATGCGCGGGCAGATAGCGGGAAGGGTGGTTTCAATTCGAGCAGTTGGATCTAAGATGGACGGTCGAGATCAAATCTTGAAGAAGGAAGGACCCATAGGAGGCAGGCCTGTCGGGTTTAATATGAATCGTTAGATGGAAAAAATCAACAGCTGGGATGTGATCTGTGGTATAAACGAAATTATACAAAGGTGAAGAATGGGTTAATTAGGGCCGTTGATCTGTAGAGATCAATGGCTACGGATTGGCCAAAAAACATTACACAGTGAGTTATAAATGATTTTAACCAAATTCGGGAAATGGAATCTGGACCGTGCGATCTGGACATGTGGACGGCCCAGATGCAATCAGAGCTATCGGCATTAGCGGGGCAAAGAACATGGAGTGCGCCAGAGCGATTGATTGTGGGCAGTTGATCTGCAGATCAGATCGACAACGAAGAATGGATCGGGGGATGTCAATCGGAGGTGGGGAAATATTTAACGCGCCTGATGAAAAATGCCGATGCGATTATGCGTGGATCGTTGATCGGCCCAATGATCAATGGCAGAGAAAATCTCCAACCATTGAATGAGCAGGGACCATTATTTTATATGAAAACCCAAAATTTAATAAGATATAAAGGTTTTGGCTTCGGGGGCAGGGGATATATATATGAAATGGCGCCCGGTTGTGGGGCCTAGTTTATATGAAATGCGATAGGCCCAGGGCTAATATATATAAGGGCCAATCGAATCGTAACTTCGGATCGGGCCTTTGGGCTTTTCAATCTACCCATTTAGAATTTTTGCGATGAGATAACGCGCGGATTGTTGATCGGGTTTTGAGATCAACGGTCTTTATCATTTAGAAACATTGTATTGGCGCGTTTAGACAAAACTTAGGAAAAAGTGGGTTTATGGACTTACAAAGGGAAATAGAAATTGGGAATGGGTTTATAACAATGTTTAAGCTCCCCTCTGTGGGGCTATTTGGTTATATGAACAACAAAGGACCGAGGTTTATAAAACAAAGGGCTCATCGCATTGGAGGCTTCACCATAAGAAATAAACTTGTGCGCTCCAATTTTTTCCGATGCGATAAGCGCCAAACAGACTTAGTGCTTGGTTCTAGCACCCAGGCATATGTGGGGAAGTGGTTTAGGACTTAGACCAAGGGGGCTAAATCCTGCTGCTCAAAAAATTATTTTTCTATGAAAATTTTCATAGCTTTTGATGGATTTGGGGGTTTTGGCAAGGTTAAAAAGTGAGTTTTAAACCTTGTAAAAGGATTTTCATGAAAGGAAGAAGGGAAATCATGAAAAATAGAGGAATTTCATGGGGGGAAAAGGGGATAAAATGAAGGTTAGTTTTTGAGAGGAGGAGGGGGAAAAAGGGATTTTGCAGTAGTCTTTTTCCTTATGAAAATAGTAGATTTTCAGATTTAAAAGGGAAACAGTAGTGACGATTAAGCAAAGGATAGAATACCTTCAGAATAATTTAAGCACCAACAATTTTGGCAACAAAACAGTTTCTTGAAGGCTGTCAAAAAATGATTTAGGCACCACTTGATATGACAAAATTTTATAGGTGGCTAACAGTGGCTCCACTTAGGGATGGTGCCTTCTTGAAGGCATCAAGAATTTTAGACTTGCATTCTCTGGAGGTTGATCAGTGCCTCATCCATTGGGCTGCAAATTTATTTACTTGGATGTTTCTTCTTTTTCTCTGAAAACATTAGCAACCATAAAAAACAATGGAACTATATCAAACACAAGCTTTCTACCTACCCAATCCTACTGATCTAACATTTTCTCTTATTTTCAGAGTGCACTTGAATTGGCAAACTCTCTTACAACATTTTATTCTTTTGAAAGAAAGAAAATAATCTAATTCTACTTCTTATGTCTCCACGAACTTAGATTAAACAGTTGAGTTCATATGCTTCTCTACCTAATCTACTAATCTGTTAGGATTAAACAGTCTAACAGATCTTTTATTCACTAATTTCTAAAACAGAAATTTAAAAGCATACAAGTCAGGATTGGACAGTCTAACTTGTTGCTGATCTATGGCATAAAACAACAAGATGCACATAGATATTATTTTACAGAAAATTAAATCAAAATGGAAGGCTTAAGGTCTGAAATTTCAAGCACTTCCTTCATCTTTTTTCAGCTCTGTTTTTATTTCTGTTTGAGCTGTTCTTTACTTGTTCTCTGGTTCAGATTTTAAGCTGATTAGAACCAGTTTTACTTCTGTTTTGACTCAAAATTTGAAACAGATTGGAGTCATTCTTCTCTTTGAGAAATAAGGTTCGGATTTTGAGCATGTTTGAACCTTTAATTTCTAACCTAATCTTCCTACTGATAAGCCAAGATTAAGCTGTTTGGAAAATCAAATTCACTAACCTATCAGCAATAAAAAAAAATTAATTAGCCATGATTAGGATGTATGGCTAATTAGAAGTGTGCTTTTAGCAGTGGCATTTGAGCTTGCACACTTTCAGACTTTGTTTCTATTTTTGGTATGGGGCTGTACCTTTATTGTTTTTACAATCTGCCCTCTTTTCTCTCTTTTACTGTTTTTGTATTTTTATTTTTCTTATTTTGAATGCAACGTTCAGACTTATGATATTTACAATGAAAAATAAAATGCTTTGAAACTCATGATTCCCGGCAGAAGTAATGCTTTAACATCCTGCCATTAACAGGACCTCCATACAGATCTTCTCCATTCAATTCTTTCAAGAAAAATGCATTGTGACCCCTCTTAGCATGAACAATATAGGGGAATTTCCACAAGTTCTCAAACTTGCCATGTTTTCCCTTCTCTTCTCTTCTTGAATCCCATTTAATAACAACATTTCCAACTTTGAAATTGTTTGCCTTAGTCCTTTTATCAAATAGTTTCTTTAAATTTTCTTGGACTAACTACGTCCTTTGATATACTTCTTCTCTGGTCTGCTATAAATGGATGGTTTGCTTGATTCTCCTCTGCATATCATTTTCTTCGACCTGCAATTCTTGAAGGAGATTCACAACTAGAACCCCTAATGAGGTAGGAAAAACTACATCCATGTCATAGACCAGCTGATAGGGGGATACATTTATTGAATTCTTCGTAGTTAACCTATCAGCCCATAAGGCATGAACCAGCTTACTGTGCCATGATTTATGATTCTGTTCCAACATATTTTTGATGATATTGATGAGGCTCTTGTTGGAAGATTGAGCTAATCCATTTCCTTGGGGATAGTAGGCACTAGAATGGCCCAAGGTTATGTGGTATTTGTAACAGAAATCAACCATATTTTTAGATTTAAAAGCAACAACACTATCTGTTATGATTTTTCTAGGACAACCAAATCTGGATATGATATTTGTTTCAAGGAACATGATAATGACAGAGTCATTGGCATTTCTAGAGGGTGTAGCTTCTATCCACTTGGTAAAGAAGTCAGTGGCTGCGAGGGTCCACTTATGTTGAGCTGAGGAAGATAGGTGAATTTCCCCAATGAAGTCTAAACCCCATTGTTGAAAAGGTGCCTCAACTCTGATAGGATGTAATGGTAAGGGAAGGAGTTTTATTTTTCCATAAAAAATTTGACACTTATGGCAAGACATGACCAACTTTTGAGTATCTGGGAAAAGAGTAGGCCAATAGTGACCAGATCTAAGAATTTTGTTTGTTGTGGCCTTCCAGTAGAGGTGTCCTCCACATTCTCCGTCATGCAACTCATGCATGATTTTTCCTACATCATCTTCAAGTAAACATTTAAGAAAAATTCCAACAACATTTTTCCAATATAATACCCCATCTAAGATGCAATAACTCAAAGCTTTTTTTTTCAAAAATCTAGCTTTAGTTTTAGACAAAGAATGAGGGGCATTCAAATATAAAAGCACATAAATAATGTCGGCATACCAAGGAGAATTCATAAATGTTTCTTCAATGAAAGGAATAGTAGATTCTTCCATTTCTTCCAACACATCTACCATATTTATGTCTAGTGCTTAAAAATTAGACTCAGCCATAAGTTTTTCTAATCCTTACCCTTTAACTAATTTGGTGGGCCCAATTTCTAAGTCATATTCAAGAATAGTTGCAATCCATTTTCCCCTTTTACCATTAGGGTCCTGACTTAGAATATCCTTGACAACAGTATGTGGAACAAAAGCAATTATGTGAGAGTGTAAAATATAGACTCTAAAGTCCTTTAAAGCTTTCACTAATGCTAAGGCTTGCTTCTCCATGATGTTATATTTGAGAGGAGCATCTCTTAAGGCCCTAATAAAGAAAGATATTGGTTGTTCTTGCCCCAATTCATTCTTTTGAAGTAACACTGCAGCTATTGTATGCTTAGATGCAAAAGAAAAAATATAAAAGTCTTTGGTAAAATCTGGACTAATCAGGACTGGTGTTTGAGTAAGAGCTTGTTTGACCAGTTCGAATGATTATTTAGCTGGTAAAGTCCATTTTACACCTACATCTTTCTTAAGCATGTTTGTAATGTTTTTTAATAGCTCAGCAAGATTGGGGATAAACCTTCTCAAAAAATTAATCTTTCCAATGACATATTGCAACTCTTTGAGGCTTCTTGGATGGTTGTTTTGTAATATGTCATCTATCCTTGTGGGGTCTATTTTGATTCCCTCTTCTGAAATTATATGGCCAAGAAGTTTACCCTCTTGGAGACCAAAGAGTGTTTTGTTGGGATTCAATGACAAGCCAAATTTCCTACACTTGTCAAAAACTTTTCTCAAGTGAATCAAATGTTCTTCATTAGTTTTTGAGAAAACGGTTATGTCATCAAGGTAAATGATTATGAAATAGCTAATATCTTTAGAGAAGGCTATATCCATGGCCCATTGGAAGGTGGCCCCTGCATTCATCAATCCGAAAGGCATTTTGAAATACATAAAGGTGCCCCAAGGTGTGGTAAAAGCAGTTTTGATTTGATCACTTGGGAGCGCTAACACATGGTTTTGACCCGAGAACCCATCTAAGAGGGATAAATACCCTTTGAAGTATATGGTCCATCTTGGGTAAGGGGTAGTTGTCTTTTAGAGAGGCTCTGTTTAAATTTTTGAAGTCAATACAAAGCCTGATTTCCCCTGTCTTCTTTCTAACAGAAACTAAGTTTGATACCCATTCTGAAAATCTAATTGGTACTATGATCCCAACATCATGCATCTTTTCAATTTCTGCTTTGACTAAAGGGAGTAAAACAAGGTTTATTCTCCTTATTTTTTGTTTTAAAGGCTTTTGATTATCTTTAAGAGGGATTTTGTGCTGAATGATGCTGGTATCATACGATTTCAGGTCCTTGTATCCCCAAGCAAAAACATCTTTAAACTATTTGAACAACTCTATGTATTGCAATTTTATGTGAGCTGGGAGAGTGCTGGATAGTTTAATCATCTTGGGTTCTGCTAGGTTGCCTATGTTATTTTCTTCTACATTTTTTTCCACAGGCTCCATTCTCGATTCTTTAGTTACATCGTTAAAATCAAAAAGATGTTCTAAATGTGTGAGATCTCTTGGAATTTTATCATTCTTACATTGTAAAAATTCCAAGTCTTCTTGGTCTGCATTGTCAATTAACTCTGCTTCAAAAGGATTCTCATAATGATTTATATCGGCTAGAATACGTCATTTCAACTTCTGGGATTTGCTCAATATACAAACAGTTTTCTTTATGGTTGGTTTCTGATATTGGTATGTCGAAATTGTTTTCTGATTTTAAGAAATCATCTATCTGTTTATCAAAATCAAACACTTGCTAGTGATCTTCGTTATCAGGCACTGCAGGCCTATGTTTTGCCTTTATGCTAAGCTGTTAATTTATATCAGGTATTTGGCAGTTGCTGGCATTGAAAGAAAGTTCATTTGCTAGATGATTTAGTGCTCTAGGAATGAAAATAAGTTCGTACTTTTCAAAGGTTTTCAATAAATCAAGGGCAGCGTTCCAATATTCCGTTAGCCTTGGATTTCTAGTTGAGTATTCTCCTTTGATTTGTCTTATGATAAGTTCGGAATCTCCTAAGATTGATATCTTTTGGGCTTCTAATTGTTTAAGCAATTGTAAGCCTAGAAGAAGTGCTTCATACTCAACGATATTGTTAGTGCATGGGAAATATAATTTATATGAAAAACTCTAATTTGTATTTTGAATCCAAACACCTGCCCTTGCACTTTTTTTATTACAAGATCCGTCAAAGTTTATTGTCCAAAGTATATTTGCTTCATTTTCATTTTCTTGTTGCTGTTGATTGCCAATGTTTTGTATCTGATTTGAGGGAAGTTCTGATTGTTCTAGTAAACTGGTCAGGTCTACGTTTTCCTTTTCTTGTTGAGTAAGTTCATCTTCATTGTACAAGATAAAGGAATCTAAACTTGATTGAATAGAATAGATTGGAGAGTTGTTTGGTTTTTCTATGTTTCTCACCATGTACTTCATGTGAGATTCCCTGTATAGTCTTATGTTTTGGTTAAAAACATGGATGGTGGCATAAGACATGTCCATTTGAAGGCTTCCCTGAAGTTTGGCTCCCCATGATCTTGATAAGAGCATGCCATACTTAGGGGGAATGTCAGCTACAACTATGTCCATCACTAGACTCTTAGCAGGGATTTGAGCTAAGTTAACACATAAATCTTTGATTAAACCCAAACATTTGACTCTGCTTGAGTCAAAGGAATACAAATATTTGTATGGTTTAGTAATTTCTAAGCCTAAAATTTCCATTACTACCTTGGGCATTAGATTGTGTGAGGCTCCAGAATCTAACATGGCATTGTGTAAAATTTTCTCATGTATGTTCAAACTAACATAGAAGGGAGGGATAGCCCCTTCTTGGTATTTCCCTTCAACTTCTAGACCAAACAACAACTTAGGTTTGTGATCTGTCAAGTTTAAGGTGTCAGTATCACTTCCTAGGTTCAAAGATTTTAAAACTTGGTTTTTGTACACTTCTTGGGTTACTAGTTCAGCTAGGGGGATGGTAATTTTTATCTTAGAAATATCTCCCTCAAGGCTGAAAGGAACAATTGATTTGTTCATATTTACATCTGTCTTTTCAATTGAATTCTTTTCAGTAGTTTTAATTTGCTGAACTTTGTTTGGATTGGTAATTGGGATTGTTTTGTTAGGACCGCTAGCTGAGGTGCTAGGAGTACTCTGTTCAACATTTGGCTAGCTATTTTTCTCTTTGTTTAAATTTGGTTTTTTAGCCAAAGTGATGGGTTTGTCTGTTGTCTTCTTAGGCTAACTTTCTATGTTTTTCTTGACAGCAGTGCTAGTGTTCTTATCTTTTGAATTTTCTACGTTCCATTTTCTTCTAAGATCATATTGTTTATGTACCTCCATGATTTCACTTTCAAACCCCAATATATAATCATCAGAATCTTCATAGGTGTTTGTACTTTGATCAGAGAAGAAACCTTGTTCTTCTTCGGTGAGGAAAACATCATCTCCATTGTCTAATCCAATCAAGTTTACATGAGCTTCTCCCAAACTTTCCATCTCCCTATCTTCCTCATATTGATCGAAATAGTTTTGCTGGAAGGGAGGTCTAACCTGTTGGTCACTTTCCTTTTTCTTATCTTGATTATTTTCTCTCCTATAATTATAATTTCTATTTCTATTTTGGTTGTTTTGAGGTTCTCTTGGTGGCACTCTATCATTCAGATTGATCTTTTCAAGCATCCTCTCCATCACCTTCACTAGGTTGTCTATTTTTGTGTCAGAAGTTGAGGTTGAGGGTAGAAGGTCATCTTTGTAAGTTACCCTCTTCTCTAATCTCAACCTATTTCTTTTCTCAATTATGTTTTCTTCTACGCTCACAGCTCCTTTCTGCATGTCTTCTAAGGTTAAGTAATCTCTCTCACTTAACTGATAAGCCATTTAAGCATCAAAGCCTTCGGGATACATTACTAAGGCCATGCCTTAGGGAGCTTTCATGTGTGGTGGAAGAGCATTTTAAACGCTATTGAACGTAGTGGAGTAGTCATGAACACTCTCCCCTTGATTTCTCTTGAGGCTGCTATATTCTGCTAGTATTTGGAGAGGGTTCTTTTTAAGTTCCCATTTGTTGATGAATTTTTGATGGAAGGCAGGGAGATCATTTATGCTATTAGGAGGTAGGTTTTTAAACCATTTATTTACATCTCCTCCTAAACTTTGGGCGAAGATCCTCATCTTCACAGTTTCTTCTTCTATCTCCATGTAATCAAATGCATCTTCCATCCTATCTACATGATTTTGAGCTGTTGTAGACTCTTTTCCAGTGAAATGAGGGATTTTGGATTGGTAATCATTTGGTAAGGGAAGTAGAGGTTGTGGTAACACTAATGGGGCATACCATGTTGCCATGGCTGGAAATAAGGGTGGATTTACAAGAGATGGATTTACAGGAGTGAAAGTGGGTTGAACAGGAGTGTTTTGCACAATGGTAGTATGGATTGGAGTGGAAGAAACACTTGGGCCAACAAACTGATTTTGAGCAGATTTGCTATGAAAAAGGATAAAGTGATGAAGAAGCTGGGAATCAGGAGGAGTGGAAGGTGAGGCTTCTCTACTGAAGCTTTGTTACAAATCTGCAATGTCAAAATCAGCTTGGTCTAAATCACCTTGAGATCTAGTTCTAAAGATGTTCTTTGTATGATGTAAATCAAAGTGTAAATCCTTTAAGACAACAAGATTTTCAGGGAAAGATTTTGTTCTTAAGAGGCTCCTATTAGCGGCTGATTCTCCAGATTTAGAATTTTGCCATAGAATTCTCTTTGGATTGTCAATGATTAAAGGAGGATTTGGGTATGGATGGGATCTAGTGTTGATCCTATGTGAAGCCAGACTTCTTTTCAAAAATGAGAGAGGTGAAAGTTTTAGGGATTGTTTTTGGGAGTTTTACCTCTCACGATGTCTTATTTAGTATGGGACTAGGCTTCTAAACTTCCTCAAGGCTAGTTAACAGAATCCTAAAGAGATTTGGGGACCTAGATGAGTAATAGGCCTAATGGGGCTAGTGGAGTCGCTAGGTGGAAACTATTTAGCTTTTATGAAGGTAAAATATTGGATGGTTCCACCACCATGTTTATTGTGAAGCCAAACTGAAATGTTTTTTGGGTTTTTCTGAGTTTTAAAATCCTATGGGTTAAGAGAGTGTCCTAAATTTGCTTTAACACTTAGCTAAGGTGTTTAAACATACAGGGTTCACTCTTATGGCTCGGTAACTGGTTCCTTCAAGGTTTAATAAGGTCTTATGGGAATCCTAAGGGTTACTTAGTTTGTCACTGATTCAATTAAGTCCTATCATGATTACCATTTTTGTTAGGCAGTGCTTGAAGAAGGCTACTTATGTTGTACTGGACAGGGAGTGTTTTGTTTTAAAGATTTTACTTGTGTCCCACCGTGATCGCCATTATGTTGGTGTCTCATGTTTTGATAGTTTGGAAAATCAAAAGACAAGGCAACATCATAACCAATCTTTAGAGTTACAGGATCTAGTCCTCTTGCTCTCAGAGAGGGATCTCTCAAATTTATTTGTTTTTGCAAAGTTTTATCTTGTGTGCTTTGAGTATTGGTTTTAGACTAGTTATTAAGTGCAAGTGTTTGTTTGTTTGTTTGGTTGAATGGATACAACAGAACATAAAAGGTCTAGGAAAGATAGAAAAAAAGGGGAAATGTCAGCTTCATTGGGAAATGGAGTCAAAAAGAGGTCATGAAAAACTTATCAATGGATATGGGATATCAAACGGAAAATCTAACTTGGCCGCAGGATCCTTTGGTTTTGGAATGAGATGGACATCAATGATTTGGAAAGAGAAGTTTAATTCTCAACAAAGGGAATTGACAACACCACCAACAATAAGAGCTATTTGATAGAACAGTGGCTAAATTCATGAATTCTAAAAAACTTACCTTAAGCAAATAATGACTTCAAAATTTTTTTTAAAATAAAATTCCACATCCGGGGAACACCTATTTCTCAAAAGATTTATTTCAAATGACTTAGAAAACACAAAAGATTCACTAATAATTACGGTCATAGAAGAGGGAACACCTAAATACATTTATGATCACAACTATAAAGACCTTTAAGCCAACTGTTGAAGAAAGGATAAGGGGCATGCTCAGAACATACCTCCTTGGTTCACTGTAAAGAAATATACTTCGAAGGGAGACTTTAATAACAACCTTTAAGTGGTAGCAGAAAAGTAGGGAAAACCATAAATCATGATGAAACCAACTATTGGAACTATTAGAGAAATAAACACGCATGAAGATTAAAGAGAGAGATTAAAGACTCTAAAATACTTCAGCATAAGAAAACATAAAACAGTGAAGGATAAAGAGGTCTAATGTGCTTCCAAGAGTCATTTCTTAGCCTAAAAGTTTCATCCTACTGTAGTAAGATTTTATGGAACAAAATGAAAACAGGGGAAACATTAAACAGTTCAAAATACTTCACCAACAGCCAAGCTCATGGATCCAATGATAGAGCCTTCTCAAGAACAAGCTATGCAAACATCATCAGCTTCCAAGACTTCAATTTCATTACCTAATAGACTATGTATTATTCTTTTTGAGAGTTTCAGACTTACAAATTCAGTAATCAAACAACTAACCCAATGCTACAATGGATTCTCAACAAGTTTCTTTAGAAGAGGAATGAGGAGGTCAGAGGAAAAAGATCTTCCCGAGTTCAATTAATGGCGCCACGTTTCCCGACCCTTTGAGGGGCTCAAGGGAGAAGTTTGCAGATATTTTCCTGTATTAATTAGTTTTCATTAAGTATTTAAGCTTGCTGGAAGCTTATGTTGACTTTAGGGCTCTATGTCATCTTTTGCAATAACTTTGCTGATTATTTATATTAGCTTCTTTAATTCAAAATAACTATTCAGTTGTAAGGGGTAGATATGCTCTGTTCTGGTCATTACTCTGCCTTTGTTTGAATGTTGTGAAGGCCACAGGTGGCAATCTGGTAGCTGAGAGGAATCAATTTTCCTCTGATGTGGTAATGGAGGCATCCTCTATCTGGTAAATATTCTTGATTTTCCTTTAACTGTGTTTAATTCAATGGATTAGGCTTTTGATAATCAACTTTAGCCGTAATCCATTAAACTGTGTAATTAATGTTTAATCCTTCATTTCTAATGTGTTTGGGTCTTCGACACTGATACTCTTCGTTTAATTTTTATTTCTCTGTGTCTTGTTGATGTGCAGGTATGTACGAGGTCCATATGGCATCACAATGTCATGAGTCATAAATGGAATTGAACCTCGAGGTATTTTCTTTGGTGAACTGAAGTCTGAGGATCGTCACCCCCTACTATTTTCTTTTAAAACATTTGAAAACCCTTTAAATCCTGCAAAATACAAAAATAATTAAGAAATCTTGCATATTTGGTAAAAACTGCTTCGGAGGTTTTGGGTAGGAGCATGGCCATTGGGTGGCAACATCCAATGGTGGAGATTTGCTGCAGAGGTAAAAGGAAGGTGTTTGGAAGAAGCGGTGGTGGGAATTAAGTCAGATCCATCGATCTTGAAAAGATCGATGGTCGAGAGTGACTGGGTTTATATAATGGAAAAGGGCCGTTTTATGTGAAATCAGAAGGAATACAAAGGAAATGAGGAAATTTCCCTTAGACGGAGAAAATCTGTTAAGAATTGAAATTGGGGTTTCGGACATAACCTGGGTCGTCAGATGAGATCGGCCTGGGCGATTAACGGTGGAGATCATTCATCGAAATCCTTTGGTGAAGGTGGAGGGTGATAGCGTGAGGCTAGATTAAATCTGATCCGTTGATCTACATAGATCAACGGTGGGAGGTGTGCACGATAACACACAATGTAAATGGGAAAAGTGGTTTCGGAGAAGGAAAACCATAGGTTTCGCGCGGTGAAAGGATGGGGAGGCAGTTTTTCCTTTTTGAACGCGATATATGTTCCCACCCGACACGTGGTATTTCAAAACAACTTATATCATGCAGCCCTCAGGAATTTAACCTTCACACTTGAAGTTACGTGAAAATGAGCATTGACCGTTGGATCTGGGGTCTCAGATCCGATGGCAGAGAACGAGCACGATATTGGATAGATGCGCAGGCAGATAGTAGGAAGGGTGGTTTCAATCTGAGCCATTGGATCTAAGATGGACGGCCGAGTTCAAATCTTGAAGAAGGCAGGACCCACAGGAGGCAGGCCTGTCGGGTTTAATATGAATCGTTAGATGGAACAAATCAATGGCTGGGATGTGATCTGTGGTATAAACGAAATTATACAAAAGTGGAGAATGGGTTAGTTAGGGTCGTTGATCTGCAGAGATCAACGGCTGTGGATTCACCAAAAAACATTACACAGTGAGGTATAAATGATTTTAACCAAAGTTGGGAAATGAAATCTGGACCGTGCGATCTGGACACATGGACGGCCCAGATGCAATCAGAGTTATCGACATTGGCGGGGCAAAGAACATGGAGTGTGATAGAGCGACTGATTGTGGGTCGTCGATCTGTAGATCAGATCAATGGTGGAGAATGGATCGGGGGATGTCAATCGGAGGTGGGGAAATATTTAACGCGCCTGATGAAACATGTCGATGCGATTACACACGGATCGTTGATCTGCCCAATGATCAATGACGGAGAAAATCTCCAACCATTGAACGAGTGGGGGACCATTATTTTATATGAAAGCCCAAAATTTAAAAAGATATAAAGGTTTTGGCTTAGGGGTGGGGGATATATATATATATATATATATATATATAGATATAGATATATATATATATATATATATATATCTATATATATGAAATGGCGCCCAGTTGCGGGGCCTAGTTTATATGAAATGCGATAGGCCCAGGGCTTATATATATAAGGGTCAATCGCATCAGAACTTTGGATCGGGCCTTTGAGCTTTTCAATCTACCCATTTAGAATTTTTGCGATGCGATAACACACAGATCGTTGATCGGGTTTTGTGATCAACGGTCTTTATCATTTAGAAACATTGTATTGGCGCGTTTAGACCAAACTTAGGAAAAAGTGGGTTTATGGACTTACAAAGGGAAATAGAAATCGGGAATGGGTTTATAACAATGTTTAAGCACCCGTCTGCGGGGCTATTTGGTTATATGAACAACAAAGGACCGGGGTTTATAAAACAAAGGGCTCATCGCATCGAAGGCTTCACCATAAGAAATAAACTTGCGCGCTCTAATTTTTTCCGATGCGATAAGCGCCAAAAGGACTTAGCGCTTGGTTCTAGTGCCCGGGCATATGTGGGGAAGTGGTTTAGGACTTAGCCCAAGGGGGCTAAATCTTGCTGCTCAAAAACTTATTTTTTTATGAAATTTTTCATAGTTTTTGATGGATTTGGGGGTTTCGGCAAGGTTAAAAAATGAGTTTTAAACCTTGTAAAAGGATTTTCATGAAAGGAAGAAGGGAAATCATGAAAAATAGAGGAATTTCATGGGGGGGAAAGGGGATAAAATGAAGGTTAGTTTTTGAGTGGAGGAGGGGGAAAAACAGATTTTGCAGCAGTCTTTTTCCTTATGAAAGTAGCAAATTTTCAGATTTGAAAGGGAAACAACAGTGACAATTAACCAAAGGATAGAATATCTTAAGAAGACTTTAAGCACCAACAATTTTGGCAACAAAAATATTTCTTGAAGGTTGTCAAAAAATGATTTAGCTACCACTTGATATGACAAAATTTTATAGGTGGCTAACACCTCCATGAATATGCACATGTGAACCTCACTTCTCATGATGATGAGTCATGTAGCTTCACTGCACCAGGTTAGTGTCAGTCTAGTCATACTGCCATCAGTGATCAAAACTGCTCTTTTGCATTTGCATATTAGGAGTCCCATACTGAAATAAATTTCACCATTCTGCTAGGTCATGGATTCATTGATGGTAGTAATTTTTTATCAATACTTGTTGATTTTCCTTTCTATGGTCTTTGGTCATTAGTCACTTTCATTCTCAAAATCATAGAATATTTTTTCACCGCAAAACCATGTTTTGAGGTGAAAAAATGATATTTTTCCTTTATTATTATTCATTATGTAATTTTATATCATCATATGTAATAAGTCACAATTCAGAAGCTGCCATCTCCACAAAGTCATCATCCTACCTTTAGAGAAGTTTTTCACAGCATGCTCAGCACCAAATCATCTTCCAAGTAGATACATCAGAAAGAGCCTGAAAAGAGCTTTCCAACGGTATATTACACTCTTAAAACTGACTTCTGGACTGAAATTATGCTTAAGTGAAGTAAAATTCCCTATATATTCAAACAATCCCTATTTCCCATTTTTCCCTTAAAACTTTATGTTTAAGTTTTAATATTTTCCTTATAAAAACCCATTTTCCCCTTCTGATTTACAGAATCGCATTATAAATCATTTTAATACATATGCGATTTATTTTCCCCACCATACTTTTAAAACTTTATAATAAACATATCAAAGCTTATTATCCCCATCGTTTAAACCGCTTCCCCTCCATCCTGTTTGAAAACCTTATGATAAAACTCAAAGGTTTTATATTATAAAACCCATGTCCCTTTCCCCTTTCCAAATCTCATTGCAAATTTTATAAACGTGCCCCGATTAGCCCATCGCAAGAACTTCCGATGCGATTACATCGAATGGCTCCTGATCATAAACCTCCGATTGGTCCTGCCCAATGCGATCCGGACCATTGATCCGATCGACGATCGGACAGCCCGTATGCAATTTCTCCATCGCAATCGGCGCCCCCAATCATCCCCCTCCAATTGACCTCCGTCGATGGCTCGCTCTCGATTATCCCTCAACCGTCGATCTCCCAATTGCATCCGACGACCCACAGCCAATCGGGCCATCGACAATTGCATTCCATATATAACATCTTTCTTCGCCCGATCTTTGATCCCGATTGGCCTTTGGGCCCACCATAAATTCTCCGCTCATTTATAAAGGCTCATTTCCTTTGTAAATTTCAAAACGTATTTTATGTCATTTTATGTAAAGTATTTTCCATCGCCTCTTTTCAAATCGCATCGGCATAGTTTCATTGTATATTATATTTCGCCTCACTCCCAATCTCGATTTCGATTGCGATTGTTCATATACCCCGGTCCCACCTTTCTAATCCTCCACCCATTCATAATACATTGGCCCTTTGCCTGTGTTAAAGTTTAAAATTTGATTGATTTGTTTATTACAAAGGCCATTACCCTATCACATCGGAAGTATATATTATGTAATACTCCGCCCCCAAAATTCCCGATTCTGATTCCGATTACCCTTATGAATTAATCACATCAGAATTTTTTGTCACTCCATTGTATTGCCCCTTTCCCAAGCCCCTCTGATTCTGATTGTGATGCGGGTCCCGCCTCCTTCCCTTCCCTTTTCCTATTCAAAATTAAATTTTCCCTTCACAAAGGTATATAATTTCATTTCATTTTGTTCCAACAACATTTTATTGAAAAATTCAGTTTATTCAAACGAATAATGGAAAGCAAAGGAAAAATTCAGTTGGCTGAAGAGCTTAAATTAAAATAAATATATCTATAGCAACAAAGAAATAGGATCGGATTGCCTATTTTTCCTTCAGTGAATTTTCAAGAGGTCAAAAAGTATTGTTGTCCCTTATTTTCAGGGGCAAATTGTTGTATTTCTTTTCTATGATTGCACTTTAGTTTCGAGCAGTAAAACAACTCCCTTTTCTATGGATCTATGTTCCCACATTTCAGTGTATTTAATGTAATTGTAAATTATTTGTAAAAAAAGTCTAAGAATCTGTAACTTAGAAGTAGGGTAATAGTGTGGAAGAACATTTTGCGCTCCATTGTACAGTTGACAGGGAATTAATAAGAGATGTAGCTCTGATTTGTGGGATCCATGTGGTATGATTTTTAGCATTTGTTTTTTCTCCTTTGTTTCATATGTAAATTGTTATGTTTCACCTCTCATCCATAAACATTTCCTTTTAAATGCTTTCAAGATAGAAAGGTAGAATCCATTTTATATGCTCTGCCTTGGGAAATCATTCATACTCTGTGTCTTTCTTCAGTTTGAAGAGGATCCATTTATCTTTCCCTTTTCAGCTCCTCACCCGTCTTTCCATTCCATTTTATTTCTACTTGATTGCTAAATGTCTTGCCTATATTGCCCCATGAAATACCCTGTGTCCTGATTTAATTCCCAGTTTCATACTATCCTATTTAATCCCACACATCCCTGAAATTCATTCATTTTATTAAAAACATTTCCCATCATTATACCTAGCCTAATATCAGATCATTATTGTGTTTTATTGAATATCTATCTTTACGGAGAGAGCCCTCTCCTATCCTTTTAGGGCTAGCTACAAGGCTGAGCGTGGTTTAGTTGTTACCCTGTTTTTCCCTTTTCAGCCTGGGGTCCAATTCGGGAGCTAACATATTTGGTGACTCCACTGGGGAAGTATCTTGGTCTGACTATCTGCGAGCGCATATTCTCGGCTTTTAAAATGACTGTGTTGATTCTGTTTTGAAGAAATTTTGAATAGAGGCCTATAGAAGAGAAAATCAAAATAAGGTCGTGTGTTATAAAAAATATTTAGAGACCCTGCCTAAGGTTAAAACCTTGGTTACATTGAAACGTGATGCTTTTTAAAGAAATATCTGTGATTTGAGTGAAAACTTCGTTTATTTACCGACGGAGGGATAATATAGTGGGACCCAGCAGTAAGTTAACGCGAGGATTTAAAGCGCTTAACCGCAGTCAGAACTTGAAGTCAAAGCTCAATTTGATTTACCGCCGGTGGGTTTTGCAAACCAAAACCACCCATATCGCACCGCTTTTGCCCAGGAGAAAAACTACTTCAAAAAAACGTGATCTAGTTATATTTGGGCACGTCATCACTCCAATACCGCCCATTTCGCACGGCTCTCAGCTGTTAAGCTTCGACCTCTTAAAAAACGTGAAATCAACGAGGATCGTCCGATTCAAAGAGCACCAGATCTTACGGCGATCACGCAGTAAAGTGCACAACTGATAACTCAAGGTATGATTCGGTGCTTTGATATTATTTAAAGTTAGCTTATTCATAAAAGGCGAAAAGTGGACGTGTGGGCCCCTGCTGGATAAAATATATGTTGCATTGATTAAAAAGCATATAAGTTCCAAAGATTTAAGGGGATCGCGCCATTGTTATAAAGTTTTAAATATTTCGACCGGAGTAATAAGGTTTGCTCAGTATTTTTAATGTGTTCCTTAATATCACATTAAATTACAAAGATTTGTTCAAAGGTCAGGATATTATTTCACAACGAAAAATTATTAAGAGCGTTGTTGGAAAAGAACATAACTACAGCCACTTATTCCAGTCATATATTTCTGATAAAAGAGCATAAAGGTCAGATCACCCCAGTAAAACGTTTTCTTGTAAATTATTTTTCAGAATTTGTTAGGTTGAAATAAATTTTTGTATGGTAGAATATTTACACACACTGGCTTCAAGAAGATACACCAGGGCTAATCCAGATCCAAATCCTCCCCCTGTGTTTGAAAATCCCAATCTTATCCCAAGAATTGTCAGAAGACAAGAAGGATCATTAAGTCCCAGACCTGTCTTTAGATCCTATACTTGGTCCAGTGAGTGGTTTTTTGTACAAGCTCTTTCCTTTGATGAGAATTTTGAGCTTTCTTTATTTAGAAATAAATCTGGAATTGACATTGATGATACAGTTTTAGATCCTGACTTCCTTGTAGATATTGAAGCCCAAAGATAAAATTCCTCCATTGACAATTATATTTTGAATTCTCCTCAGTCTATCACTGTAACTAATATTCCTAAGCCTTAAGAGTAGTCAGAAACTGCATTTCCTCCTCCAAATTTATCAGCCTCCCCTTCATTCAATTCCCAGTTATCATCTCCTACAACAACACCTCCATTAAATCCCAGTAATACAAATACTGTTGTAAATCCAACCAGAGTTATGGCTGCCAGATACGCACCCCTGGTTTTACCTCAGGGTCTCAATGATATGCCTATTGACTATCAAAGAAAAATTCCCATCTTTGACGCCACCCAAAGCATCACAGCTTAATAGCATGTTGATAAGATGAATGATTTTTTTGATCTACATGAGGTGGAAGTAGAGAATGTAACTACTAGATTGTTTGTTCAAAGCTTCGGTGGTGAAGTTAGGAAATGGTTCAAAGCCTTACTAGCAGGCTCAATTCACACTTTGTAGGAGTTGCACACACAGTTTTTAGACCGGTGGGAGGTAAAAAAGAACCCACTCCAAATTCTGTCTGAATATGAGAATATTAAGAGAAATGTGGGTGAAACTGTGCAAGACTATTGTTTAAGATTCAATGTTGTATATAACGCTAATCCAGCTAACCTAAAGCCTCCTATGGGATTAGAATTGCTAAAATTCCTAGATGGTTTTGATGCCAATATGGCATATCAGCTGCGTGAAAGAGACTCATCTTCACTTGAAGACATGCAGAAGATAGCAATAAGTGTTGAAGCTAATCTTCTGGCTAAAAGAGCACGAGCCAGAGCTGAGAAAAGAGTCACAGTGAAAGAGGAGGCCTCTCCTTCAGACAGAAAAATGGACACTCTGATTAGAACAGTGGAGAAGATGGCTGATAGATTAACCATTGCAGATAGACCTGAGCCTCAAATAAGAAATCCGAATTTCAGAGGGCAGCAACCCCAATTTAGAATCAAACAGAGAGAGCAAAGAGCGCAGGACCAAGCAGCGCCACCATAGCAGCAGATTAAAACACCATTGCAGCATAAATACGTACAAGGGACAGACTCAGATGACGATGATCCTATGATTGAAGCCAATCACTTTTTCACAGTTGATGGTGTGCAAATTTTCCTCACAGAAGACGAAGAATACATAGTGGCGACTCCAAAAAATAAAAAAGACCAAGATTTCATTTTGGCAAATGACACAGTGTTGGAAGAAGAGTCTGATGATTACAAGAGAGGGTATATGAACGCCCTGTCAGCTCAGCAAAGGTAGTACTCTTTAAGGAACATAGATGTTACAATCAGTACCATTCAGAAAAGAAAAGAGCTCCAGATGAAAAACGATGCATAGAAGAAAGTAAAAGAGTCGACCGATCCTTCCTCTAGCAAAGCACCAACAACTACTAATACAGCAAATGAAAAGAACCAGCAGAGCACATCAAAGGAGCAAACAGAGAAGAAAGAACCTCCCATTAAGGAGGTAGAAAAAGCTCCGTCTTTTAATTTAGAAAATGAAATTTCTAAGCTGAAAGTGTCTATGCCCCTCACAGAGTTGGTGAAGAACAGTGCATATAAAATTCAAGTGTCTAAAGTCTTACAAATAAACTCTGTTTCTGATATGGTTAATATAGAGGATGACCACCCTAAACTTATTTTTGGTCCAGCCATAGAAGAATCTGTAGAAAATCAAGTCCCTCCCTTTTACCTAAGTCTTAGAGTACATGATTTCATCTTGCATAATGCTATGTTGGACTCTGGAGCTTCACATAATTTGATGCCCAAAGCTGTCATGGAGAAGCTAGGCCTTGATATTACTCGAAATTACCACGATTTGTATTTTTTTGACTCAATTAGGGTCCATTGTATTGGTCTTATCAAAGACCTGGTAGTGTCTTTAGATCAGATTCTGGCAAATAATGTCTTGATGGATGTAGTTGTTGCTGATGTCCCACCAAGGTTTGGAATGCTTCTATCTAGGTCTTGCGGTGCAAAACTCAAGGGAACTATACAACTCGACTTCTCTTATGCCACTATCACTATATTTGGCCAGTTGAGGAAGTTATATAGGGAAAAGAAAATGAAATACATGATTACTAGCAAAGAGAAGCCAGTAAACCATCCCATTAATGCTGTCCATACAGATCTAGAATCCTTTGTTTTGTATTCCGATGGTGGTTTAAATGATGACAATGCTCAGTTGGTACAAATAGATGAAATACCTGAGATTTCAGAGAATTTCAGAGAAGTCCTCAAACAAGAAAAAGACAAAGCAGCAAGCACTTCTGCTTGCCATCAGCCAAAAGACAGTGGAAGGCCAGAAATCAGCCAAGGTAAAGAGGAGGAAGGAACAAAATTCCAGCATCTACAGGAAGAAAAAGAAGGTCTGTGGAGCATGGATTTTGATGGAGCTATTGGTAAGGATGGAGCTGGTATTGGAATATGGATTAGGAGCCCTTTTTTCCAGCCTGAAAAGGTTCCCAGCAATGTTAGACTTTGTGCTTATAAGTTTTCTTTTGATTGCTCTAACAATGAAGCAGAGTATGAGGCTTTGATTGCAGGTCTCAAAATTTTGAAGAAGATGAATGCAAAAAGGATTTCTGTGTATGGCGACTCCGAGTTGATAATAAAACAGGTGAAGGAGAATACCAAGCTAAACATCTAAGATTGAGGGCATACAGAAATGCAGTCTTGGACATTTTGAATACATTCCCTGAGTACACTTTGACAACAGTACCCAAGATGCAAAATCTCATAGCTGATTCTCTTGCTACTACTACAAGCAATCTGAAGATTCCGATGAACTCCAGTAATAAGTTTGAGATCTATGTCAAACATAGGCCTACTGTTCCAGACAATTTGAGGTACTGGCAAGTATTTTGGGATGATAATGAGATTAATGCATTTTTGCAAGGTGATGGAAAATTTAAAGACACTCCAATAGAAGGTGAGTATGATGTTGATGATCAAGAGTTAGAAGAAAATTAGATGGACATATTGTAGCTAAAGGATAATGTGATTCCTAGAGGTCTCATACCTCTAGAGGAGCTTTTTGACCAAGATGATGTTGCAAAAAAGCCAAGCTTGGTGCCCACTGAGAAAGGAGTCGAAGATGTGAATCTTGGAACACCTGACCAGCCCAAGTTCGTGAAATTGTCAAAGACATTATCCCCTGAGGTAAAGGAGAAGTATGTTAGGTTTATTTCTGAATTTTCTGATGTGCTTTCATGGGATTATTCAGATTTGAAAGTGTATGACAAGAACATAATCCAGCATACTATCCCAATCAAGCCAGATCAAAAGCCTTTCAGACAGAAGCTGAGAAGAATAAATCCAAAGCTGCTGCCATCCATCGAAAAGGAGGTAAATAGGTTGTACAAAGCAGATATCGTAGTTCCCATTAGATTTTCTGACTGGATTTCAAATTTGTTCCCAGTGCATAAGAAGACTGGAGAAATAAGATTGTGTATAGATTTTCGGAACTTGAATAAGGCATCCTTAAAGGATAATTATCCACTTCCGAAAATGGACCATATTCTGCAAAGAGTAGTTGGAGCATCTAGGATGTCATTACTTGATGGCTACTTAGGCTACAACCAAATCTTGTTGCATGAGAAGGACCAAGATAAAATTGCCTTCACAACACCCTGGGGAACCTTTCAGTATGCTAAAATGCCATTCAGACTGAAGAACGCTGGAGCTACTTTCCAGCGTGCAATGGACATTGCTTTTGCAAATGAAAAAGATGTTTTTCTTGTTGTTTATTTGGATGATTTGACAGTATTTTCAGGGTCAGATGATGAGCATTTGCACCATTTAAGAGTGGTTTTTCAGCAATGCAGAAAATTTGGGATTTATCTCAATCCAAAGAAGAGTCTTTTTGCCATGGATGAAGGCAAAATGCTGGGGCATATCGTTTCTAAAGATGACATCTTCATTGATCTAGCTAGAGTGGAGGAAATTCAGCTTATAGATCTTCCATGAAACAAGAAAGAGATTCAGGCCTTCAATGGTAAGATGTTTTTTTTTGCGCAGATTTATACCTAACTTGGATGAACATTTGAGAGAAATGACCAATATGTTGAAGAAGGATAGCACTGTTAAATGGAGTGAGGAGGCTATCAAGTCATTCAATTTGGTAAAGTTTGCTTTTTCCAATGATCCAGTTTTGATTAGTCCCGACTATACTCAGGATTTTATTATATTTTCATTTGCATCTGAGCATACTATGGCTGTTGTTTTAATGAAAAAGAGAGATGAATTAGAAAAGCCAATTCCCTTTTTCAGTAGGACTATTAGAGATGTTGCTTTGAGATATAATATTATTGAAAAATAGGCATTGGCCCTAATCAAGGCATTGAAGGATTTTAGGGTCTATATTCTACATTTGCATACTATAGCATATGTCCCTAACACAACAGTGAAGAATGTCTTGATGAAAACTGATCCAGAAGGTCGAAGAGGAAAATGGATAGCAGCTATGCTGGAGTACGACTTGGAGATAAATCCCAAAAATTTTATTAAAGGCCAAGGCTTAGCAAAATTGATGGCCCAATCAAATCTGCATGCCCTGGATATAAACCTTATAACAGTAGTAGCAGAAGATGAAGATGAAGGTTTGATGGTTCCTATTTCAGATATTTTTCTGCAGTCTCCTTGGTATTCAGATATTGTTTATGTCCTACAGCATCTGTCACCTCCTACAAGCATGTCTAAGAGTAAAGGTAGGTCTTTTAAACAATGCTCTGTATTGGAAAGACCTAGGAGGTTTTTTGCTCAATTTTCTGGTGGAAGAAGAAGCTCAGAAAGTAATGCATGATTTCCACAAAGGTGATTGTGGCGGTCACTTGTTTTGGAAGACTACAACTAACAAGGTATTGAGAGCTGGGTATTATTTGCCCACATTATTTTCTGATTTGTACAAAACAGTGATGAATTGTCATGAATGCCAAATTTTCCAAGGAAAGAAGAAATTGCTTCCGCTTCCTTTGAAACCAGTTTCAGTGAACGTGCCCTTTTAGTAGTGGGGGCTCGATTTCATAGGAGAAATACATCCTGCATCCTCAACACAACACCGATGGATATTGACAGGAACAGATTACTTTACGAAATGGATCGAGGCCATCCCAGTGAGGCAAGCAATAGACACAGTAATTATTCAATTCCTTGAATTGAATATATTATCTCGTTTTGGCTGCCCTTGTAAAATTATAACAGACAACGCAGCAACGTTCCGATCCAAGAAAATGGTCAATTTCTGCGACAAATATAATATCGCATTGGACCACTCCACAACATACTATACACAAGGAAATGGCCTGGAAGAGTCCTCAAACAAGTTAGTGATAAATATAATTAAGAAAATTCTAGAGGCAAACAAAAGAAATTGGCACCGAAAGCTCATTAATGCACTGTGGGTAGATAGAATTAGCAGTAAAAAATAAATAGTTATGTCACCTTTTGAATAAGTTTATGGAACTGATGTTGTCTTTCCTACATCTCTTACAGTCCCAGTTATGAGATTATTGCAAGAACTTGGCAGCAAGGATGATGACGATCAACGAAGGATCAATAAGATGATCCACCTTCAGAAAACAAGAGAAGAAGTGTCACAGAATGCAATTCAGTTGCAGGAAAAGATTAAAAATATCTATGAACGAAAAACTAAAGCAGAAAAGTTTCAGCTGGATGATGTAGTGTTGAAATGGGATGCAAGGAATGAAGACAAAGGGAAGCACAGTAAGTTTGACAACCTTTGGAAAGGGCCATACAGAATTTCAGCATTCAGGGGACAAAATGCCTTCTTACTTTCAGAGATGGATGGCCAAGATTGCCCTAGAGGAGTAGTAAATGGTAGGCTTTTGAAGCACTACCACTGTTGAAGATAAAGGATCAAAATCTATGTTATCATCATTGTATATACCATGTTACTTTGAGTTCAAAGTTCACATTCATTCAAGCTTGGGGCTCAAGGTGAAGGCTATAAAACTTGGATGAAATGTGTATGGTTTGGTTTTATTTCAGTTTTCAGTCTTAGTCTTGAGTCAGAGTCAGTTTTCATTTGTGTCAGTTTTTAGTATTTTTGACTCCATGCCCAATGGATAAGGCTACGTGGTCTATGGTGTTCTTGGCACCTCCACGGAGCTACCATCCCCATTGGAGCCAATGTTAGTGTCAGTCTATTCATACTGTCATCAGTGATCAAAACTGCTCTTTTGCATTTGCATATTAGGAGCCCCATATTGAAATAAATTTCACCATTCCGCTAGGTCATGGATTCATTGATGGTAGTAATTTTTTATCAATACTTGTTGATTTTCCTTTCTATGGTCTTTGGTCATTAGTCACTTTAATTCTCAAAATCATGTAAGTAGGTCATAGGATGGGTCTCATTAGTTTCTAGGGTCTAACCATGGTCAAATTAATGAGTAAAATGTCAATGAATATCAACAAGGTCATGAGAAAGTCAATAAACTCAAAGTCACTGCACCTGGAAGATCAAAGATATATTTTATTCAATTTGATGTAATTTTCACCTCAAAACCATGTTTTGAGGTGAAAACATGATATTTTTCCTTTATTATCATTCATTATGTAATTTTATATCATCATATGTACTAAGTCACAATTCAAAAGCTGCCATCTCCACAAAGTCATCATCCTTCCTTCAGGGAAGTTTTTTCACATCATGCTCAACACCAAATCATATTCCAAGTAGATCCATCAGAAAGAGCCAGGAAAGAGCTTTCCAACGGTATATTACACTCTTAAAACTGACTTCTAGACTAAAATTTATGCTTAAGTGAAGTAAAATTCCCTATAGCTTCAAACAATCCCTATTTCCCATTTTCCCTTAAAACTTTATGTTTAAAGTTTTAATATTTTCCTTATAAAAACCCATTTTCCCCTTCTGATTTACAAAATCGCATTATAAATCATTTTAATACATATGCGATTTATTTTCCCCACCATACTTTTAAAACTTTATAATAAACATATCAAAGTTTATTATCCCCGCCGTTTAAACCACTTCTCCTCCATCCCGTTTGAAAACCTTATAATAAAACTCAAAGTTTTTATATTATAAAAACCAAGTCCCTTTCCCCTTTCCAAATAGCATCACAACTTTTATAAACATGCCCTGATTAGCCCATCGCAAGAACTTCTGATGCGATTACATCGAATGGCTCCCGATCATAAACCTCTGATTGGTCCCGTCCGATGCGATCCAGACCATTGATCCAATTGACGATCGAACAGCCCGTATGCAATTGCTCCATCGTAATCAGCGCCCCCGATCGTCCCCCTCCGATTGACCTCCACTGATGGCTCGGCCCCAATTATCCCTCAGCCGTCGATCTCCCAATCCCATCCGACGGCCCACAGCCAATCGGGCCATCGGTAATCACATTCCATATATAACATCTTTCTTCGCCTGATCTCTGATCTCGATTGGCCCTCGGGCCCACCATAAATTATCCGCTCATTTATAAAGGCTCATTTCCTTTGTAAATTTCAAAACGTATTTTATGTAAAGTATTTTCCATCGCCTCTTTTCAAATCGCATTGGCATAGTTTCATTGTATATTATATTTGGCCTCGCTCCCGATACCGATTCCGATTCTGATTGTTCATTTACCCCGGTCCCACCTTTCTAATCCTCCACCCATTCATAATACATTGGCCCTTTTCCTTTGTTAAAGTTTAAAATTTGATTGATTTGTTTATTACAAAGGCCATTACCCTATCGCATCGGAAGTATATATTATGTTATACTACGCCCCCAAAATTCCCGATTTCGATTCCGATTACCCTTATGGCTTAATCGCATTGGAATTTTCTGTCACTCCATTGTATTTCCCCTTTCCCGAGCCCCTCCGATTCTGATTGCAATGCGGGTCCCGCCTCCTTCCCTTCCCTTTTCCTATTCAAAATTAAATTTTCCCTTCAAAAAGGTATATAATTTCATTTCATTTTGTTCCAACAACATTTTATTGAAAAAGTCAGTTTATTCAAACAAATAATGGAAAGAAAAGGAAAAAATCAGTTGGCCGAAGAGCTTAAATTAAAATAAAGATATCTACAGCAGCAAAGAAATAGGATTAGATTGCCTATTTTTCCTTTAGTGAATTTTCAAGAGGTCAAAAAGTATCGATGTCCCTTATTTTCAGGGGCAGATTATTGTATTTCCTTTCTATGATTGCGCTTCAGTTTTTAGCTGTCAAACAACTCCCTTTTCTGTGGATCTATGTTCCCACTTTTCAGCATATTTAATGTAATTGTAAATTATTTGTAATTTTTTTTTGAGAATCTGTAACTCGGAAATAGGGGAATAGTGTGGAAGAACATTTTGCGCTCCATTGTACACTTGACAGGGAATTAATAAGAGATGCAACTCTGATTTGTAGGATCCATGTGATATGAGTTTTAGCATTTGTTTTTTCTCCTTTGTTTCATATGTAAATTTTTATGTTTTACCTCTCATCCATAAAAATTTTCTTTTGAATGCTTTCAAGATAGAAAGGTAGAATCCATTTTATATGCTCTGCCTTGGGAAATCATTCATACTCTGTGTCTTTCTTATGTTTAAAGAGGATCTATTTATCGTGCCATTTTCAGCTCCTCACTAGTGTTTCCATTCCATCTTATTTCTACTTTATTTCTAAATGTCTTGCCTATCTTGCCCCATGAAATACCCTGTGTCCTGATTTAATTCCCAGTTTCATACTATCCTATTTAATCCCACACATCCCTGAAATTCATTCATTTTGTTAAAACCTTTTCCCATAATTATACCTAGCCTAATATCAGATCATTATTGTGTTTTATTGAATATATATCTTTACGGAGAGAGCCCTCTCATGTCCTTGTAGGGCTAGCTACAAGGTTGAGCGTGGTTTAGTTGTTACCCTGTTTTTCCCTTTTCAGCCCGGGGTCCAATTCGGGAGCTAATACACCACATTTTCTTTCTTCCTCCAGTCATCCCATTGATCTAGATTTATACAGGAATGTAACTAAGTACACATAAAACCATAAATACAAAGATGCAGTAGAAATAACACTTCATTTCATTAATATCAAAGAACTAAAATTTACTTACAGACAAAATGGACGTAAACTAGCTGGGGTGCTAGTAGCGAATCTCTGAGAAGAGATGTGGCGGTTATAGACCTATGAACTGTGTTACAATGAGGCTCGAGGGCCTATTTATTATTGAGAAACAATGTAGAGCTCTAAACATCCAAAAACTTAACCCTAGGTAAATTGGTGTTTCAACTTCCTAGGGATGTAACTTTGCCATACGATCTCCGTTTGATGCGTATGATAAATAGTTAGAAAGATCTATCCGAGGAATACAACTATTGCCACGAATATCAATTTTGGAATAGAATCATATTCGTCGGAAAAACGATGCCCAAAAAATGTCGTATAGGGCCTCAAAACAACTCCAGAAGTTCAAGACCCAAAAAACTACTAAAAATAGTAAGTTGTACCAAAAATAGAAGAGACAATGGTGGGGCCCCAAGTGGAATAGGCAAGTGGCCACCAATATCCACCTGGATCATTCCTCCCCCCTTAGGAAGCCATGGTCCCCATTACGTTGAGTTCCTCCATGAGATAAGGAAATTTCCACTGAACTTGGTCCCTGGTGAACCACTTGCCTTGGTGCAGGAGTTGGCCAGCGTTGACAACCCGATATAGTTGGATCTTCCTTTGGCGAGTGTTTTTTATTTGCATGTCCATGATACAATCTGTGGTGGCATGTTCCATGCAATCTGGGTTTAACTCTTTTGGTGTGAGTTCTTCTGCAATGTCAGAGGTGTCTAGTAGAGGTGGGAAGTAGGGAAGAAGGTGGTCTACATTGAATACTAGGTGCAGACCAAGGAATGTGGAATACTGAGCTCAAAGGCATTGTTCCCTAAAACCTTAGTGATGGTGTATGGCCCATATCGGAGTAGGAAAAGCTTGCGGTGGGGTCGAGTGAGGTGCTCCTTCTGCAAATGTAGCCACACTTTGTCGCCCACCTGGGAATTGTGTGGCACTCGATGTTGATCATGTTGTTGCTTGTAATTAGCATTGGCTCTATCTAATATGTCATGAACCTTTTGGCGGATGTGCTGAATGTGCTCGATGAATTTGTTCTCTTTGTCAGCTTTAGACTGGACATGAGTTGAATTGGCTGGAGTAGCCACAAATGGCATGGCTACGTTAATGGGACATAGTGGTTGGAATCCCAAGCCCACCTGAAAGGGGCTATGGCTAGTTGAGTTGTGGAGAGCCCGGTTATAACTGTGTTGTACATAGGGGAGGCTCTCATCCCATGTGCATAGATTATTTGAATTCATACATGTGCAGAATGTGTAAAATCATACTATTGGCAACCTCTATCTGGCCATCAGTTTGGGGATGGAAAATTGTGGAATTGGTGAGCTTGGTGTCCAACATTGACCAGAGGCTAGACCAAAATGTGCTAAGGAACCTGCTATCGTGATCTGATATGCTAGACTGTGGTATCCCAAAGTGAACCCACACTCATTCAAAGAAGAGTTTAGCAGTGGTTTCTACTGTGATATTCTTCTTGCAGGCCGCCATAATGGCCATCTTCGAGAATCTATTGAAAACCATGAAAAAACAGTCATTTCCATGCTTAGAAGAAGGAAGGCCTGACATGTAATCCATGGAGATAGATTCCGAAGGTCGACTAGGGGTAGGTAGCGGAGTATAGAGCTCTTTATTCTTAATGGTTAGTTTGGCAATGATGCAAGAAGTGCAGGATCTCATATACTTCCCGACATCCTATTGAAGGTTCGGCCAATAGAAATAATTATGCAGTACTACCACTGTTTTTTCAACCCCAAAATGCCCAGCGACTTGACTGTAGTGTGCATCCCATATCATCTTGGCACGCTCGCTTGAAGGAACACAAATGTGTCCCAGGTGACATAACAGTGCATCTTGGAGGTGAAAATTTGGAACTTGCGTACCCCCCAAGAGTGCCTTGTATGTGTGGCTGAATTCTGGATCGCTCTTGTAGAGAAGTGGCCAATCAGAAGTCTCGTGCCCACAAGAGTTGAGAACCGTGGTTATGGCTATGATCGGTGGTTGGCTGAGGCAGTCGGCAACATTATTGGTGCTACCCTTCTTGTACTTGATGTTCAAATGAAATTGTTGTAGATATGTGGACCACTTCTGATGGCGATCATTCTGCAACTTCCCTTGTGTCTGTATGAACTGCAGGGGTTGGTGGTTTGTGTGAATGGCCATTCCCTTCCAAAAAATGTAATTCTTTCATTTTCGACAAGCCCGCAAAATGGAATACATCTCTTTGTCATAAGTGGGATACTTATGAACCGGTGGCCGTACAATGTCTTGCCACTGGATGCCACTGTTGAGTAAGAAATATTTACCTCTGGTATCCTGTACAACTTATTTCCCAAAGTAACAATAACAGCGCGAGGCTGAGACTCATACATAGCATGTCGCTTCCACAAGTATGGTTGGCCTAATAATACATCAGAAACATCAATAGGAGCAATGTCACACAATACCTCATCTGTGAAGGGTTTGATGCTATAGGGAAGGCAGCACTGCTGGCTGACGCAGAGATCCTGTCCTTGGTGAAGCCACCTGATTGTGTATGGTTGTGGGTGCGCTGTGGTCAGCAAGCCCAACTGCTTCATGACATCTGTTGAAATGAGGTTCTTTTGGCTCCCATTGTCGACAATGAACTATAGCAAGGAACCCTTTACCCACATCTAGGAGTGGAAGAGACACTCTACCTCCTCTAGATCTTCTGGTTCCTCCTTCGGGATCTTCGTAGTGGCAACAGTGGCGTTGGGCTCCACATCAATAATATACTTCACTTTTTCATTCACCTTGTCAAGTTCTAATTCAGAGTTAGAGCATGCATCTGATTCATAAGCCCTCATCTCGGCCACTAGCAACTGCTTGACCCGACACTCACTTGTGTTGTGAGTGGAGCTCTTATGGAGCTCGCACCACTTTCCCATGTCCTTCTTTGGCTTTGCAGTGTTGTTATTTTCTTGTGGCTTTGGCAGGTTGTCTTGGGCTGCCATGCCTTGGATTTTTCCTTTGGTTTGCGATTTGGGGGCACCATTCACTTTCTTTTCATTCGCAGATCCAAAGTATCGCTTCTTCTGTTTGAATTTCTTCTCAATCTTGGCAGCATACTGGTATGTCGTACCAAGTGAGGAGATGTCAAGGAACTCCATTTCCTCCTGAATGTATCTATGCAGACAACCATGATACTTTAGCAACAAATGTTTCTCTGAATCTTTGATACCAAACTTTGTGTGCAGGGTATGGAACAAATTCGTCAGCTCATGCACATCTTGATCCCTTTGTTGCCGCAACGTGGTCCATTATATGTAATTGTCCTCATAGCTTCCCAGGGGATAGTATTGTTCCTTGATGGCATCTCCGAAAGAATTCCAAGTGGGTACAGATGAGAAAAAAGAGGGTTATGTCTTGTCCTTTTTCTCACAGTAGGTTTCCCACTAGTCCTTGACATGGGGGGTAGCTTTGAGGAGTGAAAAAATAATCTTCTCCCAGTCGGAAAAGTCATGAACCGAGATATGTCCTTCTAATAGATTCAACCATCTATCTATGGCATCTGCATCTATTTGACCCTCAAATATGGGAATGTCAAAGTTTACTTGTACCATAAAGGGAGTCGCGCCTCCAGAGTGGCTGCTGGATGCAGATGTGCCACCGGTGGGTAGTCGTTTAAGGATATGGGCAAAGTTATCCATCATCACATTCCTTTGTTTTTCAAGGGCTTCCTCGAGAAATATTTTGATAGGATCTCCTGCTCCCTCATCTTTCTTTTCGTCCCCCATGGGCGTCCATCGGGGTTTGCAAGGTTGATCTTGCAAAGGTTCCACCAGATCGAGCCCTAACTCCTTATACCCCAACCTTGTTGGGGAAATGAAAAGAAGGATCGAGAAAAAGTAGACTGCTTTGATACCACTAATCCGAATTTATGCAGGAATGCAACAGAATACACATATAACCATAAATACAAAGATGCAATGGAAATAAAACTTCATTTCATTAATATCAAAGATCTGAAATTTGCTTACAGACATAATGGACATAAACTAGCTAGGGTGCTGGTAGTGAATATCTGAGAAGAGATGTGGTGGCTACAGACCTCTAAACTATGTTACAATGAGGCTCGAGGGCCTATTTAATATTGAGAAAAAATGGAGAACTCTAAACATCCAAAAACCTAACCCTAGGAGATGAAGCGCCAAAAATATGGGCCCCGTTTGGGTAAATTGGTGTTTCAACTTCCCGGGGATGTAACTTCGGCATATGATATCCGTTTGACGTGTATGTGATCCAGGTGGATATTGGTGGCCACCCGCCTATTCCACTTGGGGCCCCACCATTGTCTCTTTCAGTTTTTCAGTTTCGGCACAACTTACTATTTTTAGTAGTTTTTCGAGTCCTAAACTTCTGGAGCCGTTTTGAGGCCCTAAACGACGTTTTTTGGGCATCGCGCCTCCAATGATCCAGGTGGATATTGGTGGCCACCTGCCTATTCCACTTGGGGCCTCACCATTGTCTCTTTCATTTTTTCAGTTTCGGCACAACTTACTATTTTTAGTAGTTTTTCGAGTCCTAAACTTCCGAAGCCGTTTTGAGGCCCTAAACGACGTTTTTTGGGCATAGCGTCTCTAAGATCCAGTGGATATTGGTGGCCACTGCCTATTCCACTCGGGGTCCCACCCATTATCTCTTTTAGCTTTTTAGTTTCGGCACAACTTACTATTTTTAGTAGTTTTTCAGTCCCGAACTTCCGGTGAGCCGTTTTGAGGCCCCAAATGATGTTTTTTGGCATCGTCTCTAGTGAGGTGCTTAGGGGATGGAAAAAAGTTGTAGTCCTCGGATAGAGCTTTCTAATGATGTATCATGTGCGTCAAACGGAGATAGTATGCTAAAGTTACGTCCCTGGGAAGTTGAAACACCAATTTACCCAAACGGGGCCCATAGTTTTGGCGCTTCATCTCCTAGGGTTAGGTTTTTGGGATGTTTAGGGTTCTCCATTGTTTTTCAATAATAAATAGGCCCTCGAGCCTCATTGTAACACAGTTCAGAGGCCTGTAGCCACCACATCTCTTCTCAGAGATAGCTACCAGTGCCCTAGCTAGTTTTATTTCCATTCTGTCTGTAAGCAAATTTCAGTTCTTTGATATTAATGAAATGAAGTGTTATTTCCACTGCATTTCTATATTTATGGTTATGTGTTTATTCTGTTGCGTTCCTGCATAAATCCGGATCAGTGGTATCAGAGCGGTCTGATTTTTCTCGATCCTTCTTTGCATGTCCCCAACGAGGTCGGGGTATAAGGAGCTAGGGCTTGATCTAGTGGAACCTTTGCAAGATCAGCCTCGTAAACCTCGACGGACGCCCATGGGGGACGAAAAGAAAGATGAGGGAGCAGGAGATCCTATCAAAATATTGCTCGAGGAGGCCCTCGAAAAACAAAGGAACGCAATGATGGATAACTTTGCCCAGATCCTTCAACGGCTGCCCACCGGCGGTGCATCTGCATCCAGCAGCCACTCTGGAGGTGTGACTCCTTTTAAGGTACAAGTAAATTTTGACATTCCCATATTTGAGGGTCAAATAGATGCAGATGTCGTAGATAGATGGTTGAATCTATTAGAAGGATATTTCTCGGTTCATGACTTTTCCGACAAGGAGAAGATTATTTTTGCACTCCTCAAAGCTGCCCCCCATGTCAAGGACTGGTGGGAAACCCACTATGAGAAAAAGGGCGAGACAGAACCCTCTCTGTTCTCGGTCGTACCCACTTGGAATTCTTTCCAAGACGCCATCAAGGAACAATACTATCCCGTGGAGAGCTATGAGGACAAGTACATACAATGGACCACGTTGCGACAAGAAATGGATCAAGATGTGCATGAGTTAACGAATCTGTTCCATACCCTGTGCACCAAGTTGGGTATCAAAGATTCAGAGAAACATCTGGTGCTAAAGTATCGCAGTTGTCTGCACAGATACATTCAGGAGGAAATGGAGTTCCTCGACATCTCCTCGCTTGGTACGAAATACCAGTATGCTGCCAAGATTGAGCAGAAATTCAAACAGGAGAAGCGAGACTTTGAATCTGCGAATAAAAAGCAAGGGAAAGGTGCTCCCAAACCGCAGAAAAAAGGACAGAGCCAAGGCATGGCGACTCAAGACAACCTGTCGAAGCCACAAGCAAAGAACAACACCGCAAAGCCAAAGAAGGACACGGGAAAGTGGTGTGAGTTCCATAAGAGCTCCACTCACAACACAAGTGAGTGTCGGGCCAAGCAGTCGCTAATGGCCGAGATGAGGGCTTCTGAGTCAGATGCATGCTCTGACTCCGAATCAGAACCTGAAAAGGGGAATGAAAAAAGGAAACAGATTATTGATGCGGAGCCCAACGCCACTGTTGCCACTACAAAGGTCCAGAAGGAGGAACCGGAAGATCCAGAGGAGGAGGAACGTCTCTTCCACTCCCAGATGTGGGTAAAGGGCTCCCCTGTACAGTTCATTGTCGACAATGGGAGCCAAAATAACCTCATTTCAGCAGATGCCGTGAAGTGGTTGGGCTTGCCGACCACAGCTCACCCACATCCATACACCATCGGGTGGCTTCACCAAGGATGAGATCTCCGCGTCAGCCAGTAGTGCCGCCTTCCCTATAGCATCAAGCCCTTCACGGATGAGGTATTATGTGACGTTGCTCCTATTGATGTTTCTGATGTATTATTAGGACAACCATACTTGTGGAAGCGTCATGCCGTGTATGAGTCTCGACCTCGTGCTGTTATTATTACTTTGGGAAATAAGTTGTACAGGATACCAGAGGTACCACCTCCTACGACTATCTCTTTGGTTACTGCAAAACAATGCAGTAAGCTCATTTCCCAAACCAGGAAATTCGTTTTCCCGATGATCCGCCCCCAGGGCAAGAAGAAGACTGTGGCCACGACCTCCAGACAGGGCTCCTCTGCACAACAACAACAAATGGATAAGGTTGTGGAGGAGTACGGGGACATATTCATCTCACCCACAGGGGTTCCTCTGCACTGTCAGGTCAAGCACCCGATTGATCTGACCCCCGGTGCGCCGCTACCTAATGGACCGATCTATCGGCGCTCTGTTCTAGAGAATGATGAAATCAAGAGGCAGATTCAGGAGCTGTTGCAGAAAGGTCACATCGGACCAAGTTCATCGCCCTGTGGGAGCCCGATCGTGTTGGTACAGAAGAAGGATGGGACGTGGAGACTCTGTATTGACTATCGGGCGCTGAACAAGATCACCGTCCGGAATAGGTACCCAATCCCACGGATTGATGACCTTCTGGACCAACTCCAAGGTGCAAAATATTTCAGTAAGATCGACCTGAAGTCTGGGTATCACCAGGTACCAATTGAACCCTCTGATGTGTGGAAGACTGCCTTCAAAGCTAAGGAAGGCCTTTTTGAATGGTTGGTCATGCCTTTCGGGTTGACGAATGCTCCCGAAACCTTCATGAGGATGATGGACGACATCTTGCGGCCATTCACCAACTCATTCGTAGTGGTGTACTTGGATGACATTCTGATCTTCAGCAAGACTTGGGAAGAGCACCTTCATCACATCCGACAAGTCCTCCAAACACTGCGGAAACACAAGTTGTGTGCCAATTTGGAGAAGTGCACGTTTGGCATGACCAGGTTCAATATCCGGGATACATTATTGATGAAAGGGGGGTGCATGTGGATCCAGCCAAGATCCAAGTCATTCGGGATTGGCCAGCCCCAACTACTATAACAGAGCTTCGCAGCTTTCTGGGTCTTGCTAATTTCTACCGTAGATTCGTGTTGGGATTCTCTCATATCACTTGGCCCTTGAGTCAAGTCACCAAGGGAGGAGCGAAAGCAAAATTCTTTTGGTCAGAACCTCAACAAAAGGCATTCAAAGAATTGAAAAATTGCCTATGTTTTGCCCCAGTGCTCACATTACCAAACTTGCAATAGCCATTTGAGATCGAGACAGATGCCTCCGACTATGCTATTGGGGCAGTTCTTACTCAACAGGGACATCCAGTGGCATATCACAGTGAGACATTGTCTGAGACAGTTCGCAAGTATCCCACCTATGACAAAGAAATGTATTCCATTGTGCAAGCCTGTCGACAATGGAAGCATTACATTTTGGGGAAGGAAACAATCATCCACAAAGACCACCGGCCCCTGCAGTTCATACAGACACAAGGGAAGTTGCAGAATGATCGCCATCAGAAGTGGTCCACATATCTGCAACAGTTTCATTTGAACATCAAGTACAAAAAGGGTAGCACCAATAATGTTGCAGACTGCCTCAGCCGACCACCGATCGTGGCGCTCACCACCGTGCTCAACTCTTGTGGGCATGAGACTTCTAATTGGCCGCTTCTCTATGAGAGTGACCCAGAATTCGGCCACACTTACAAGGCACTCTTGGGGGGCACACAAGTTCCAAATTTTCACCTCCAAGATGCACTTTTATGTCACCGGGGACACCTTTGTGTTCCTTCAAGCGAGCGTGCCAAGATGATATGGGAAGCACACTACAGTCGAGTCGCTGGGCATTTCGGGGTCGAGAAAACAGTAGCAATACTACAGAAGTATTTCTATTGGCCGAACCTTCGAAAGGATGTCGAGAAGCACATCAGATCCTGCACTGCTTGTGCCATTGCCAAACCGACCATCAAGAAACAAGGCCTATATACTCCTCTACCTACCCCTAGTCGACCTTGGGAATCCATCTCCATGGATTACATGTCGGGCCTGCCTTCTACTAAGCAGGGAAATGACTGTGTTTTCGTGGTCGTCGACAGATTCTCGAAGATGGCCATTATGGCGGCCTGCAAGAAGAATATCACAGCAGAAGCCACTGCTAAACTCTTCTTTGAACGAGTGTGGGTGCACTTTGGGATCCCACAGTCTATCATATCAGATCGGGATAGCAGGTTCCTCAGCACATTTTGGTCCAGCCTCTGGTCAATGTTGGATACCAAGCTCACCAAGTCCACAGCTTTCCATCCCCAAACAAATGGCCAAACAGAGGTCGTCAACAGAATGATTGTACACATTCTGCGCATGTACAATTCAAAGCATCCACGCACATGGGACGAGAGCCTCCCCTATGTACAACATAGTTATAATCGATCTCTCCACAGTTCAATCGGCCATAGCCCCTTTCAGGTGGGCTTGGGATTCCAGCCACTATGTCCCATTGACGTAGCCATGCCATTTGCAGCTGCTCAAGCCAATTCAGCTCATGTCCAGTCTGAAGTTGAAAAAGCCAGTAGCTTCATCGAGCGCATTCAACACATCCGCCAACAAGTTCATGATATATTGGACAGAGCCAATGCCAAGTACAAGCAACGCCATGATCAACACCGGGTGCCACACAACTTCCAGGTGGGTGACAAAGTATGGCTACATTTGCAGAAGGAGCGCCTCACTGGACCCCACCGCAAGCTTCGCCCTCTCCGATACGGGCCGTACACCATCACCAAGGCTGTAGGGAATAATGCATTCGAGCTCAGTATTCCACCATTCCTTGGTCTGCACCCAGTCTTCAATGTGGATCGCCTTCATCCTTACTTCCCACCTCTACTGGACACCTCAGACATTGCAGAACAACTCACATCAACAGAGTTAAACCCAGACTGCATGGAACAGGCCACCACAGATTGTATCATGGACATGAAAATAAAGAGCACTCGCCAACAAAATATCCAACTGTATCGGGTTGTCAAAGCTGGCCAACTCCTGCACCAAGGCAAGTGGTTCACCAGGGACCAAGTTCAGCAGAAGTTTCCTCATCTCATGGAGGAACTCAATGCAATGGGGACCATTTGTTCTGGTGGGGATAAGGAGTCTTATCCAGGAGCTGTATGTCACCCAGCTATTCTGTACTTGGCTCCACACCAGTGCCTCCTTTCGCCTTTTCAGTTCAAGAAAACTTTACCATTTTTTAGTAGTTGCTGGTCCCAATCTTTCGGAGCGTTGAGGCCCCTAAACGTGTTTTTGGGAATTGTACTCATGAATATTTCATTTTGTTCCAAAATGATATCATATGGAAAATGGTATCTCTGATAGATTCTTTGAATGATGTGTCATGGCGTCAAAACAGAGTGTATGTGCCAAAGCCACGCCCCCTCGGGAAGTTGAAACACCAATTTACCCAAACGGGGCCCATAGTTTTGGTGCTTCATCTCCTAGGGTTATGTTTTTTTATTTTTAGGGTTCTCCATTGTTTCTCAATAATAAATAGGCCCTTGAGTCTCATTGTAATAGAGTTCAGAGGCTTGTAGCTGCCACATCTCTCCTCAGAGATAGCTACCAGCGCCCTAGCTAGTTTTATTTTCATGCTGTCTGTAAGAAAATTTCAGTTCTTTGATATTAATGAAATAAAGTGTTATTTCCACTACATCTCTATATTTATGGTTATGTGTTTATTCTATTGTGTTCCTGCATAAATACGGATCAGTATGATACACCATTAGAAAGATCTATCTGAGGACTAGAATTGTTGCTGCAAATATCAATTTTGACACAGAATCATATTTTCCAGAAAAACGATGCCCAAAAACGTCGTATAGGGCCTCAAAACGGCTCCGGAAGTTTAGGACCCGAAAAACTGCTAAAAATAGTAAGTTGTGCCAAAATTGAAAAACTGAAAGAGACAATTGTGGGGCCCCAAGTGGAATAGGAAGGTGGCCACCAATATCCACTTGGATCACCCATCTTCTATTGCGATGATGACATTATGGAAGCATTTACCACCCCCGAATTTATCTATCCCCCCTTACATTGAAACCATGCATTCGAACCACATACACCTTGTGGTCATTACATTGATACCCAATGTTTTGGTAAGGGGGCACCCATATTTGAGAGTCCAAGAGAAGCAATTATCCACAACCCTCCTAGTGCATCTGGTAGGTCGACTCTAGTACCATTATTCCACCCCATTTAGAAGAACCTCTAGAGTTCCATATCATGTCATATCACTCTAGGGATGATCCACTTCATCATTCCTTCATCTTACATCAACAACCCAGTCCCTTAGAAATTGTTGTTGACCAACCTCTATATTTTCTCAGTGAGCACTAGTTCATTATCTCTGAAGGCACTCTTTGGTATAGTGACACCACGTATGGCGCTCCATAAACTCCTCTTGCTAGGGGCATCATTCCCACCTTTGCATACCAGATCAGTACACTCCATCACATATGATTGGGGGCATGATGGCACCCCTGGCCACCTTCTCACTTGATTAACCAAAGTCTCAGCCTAGACACACCCAATATATGTATGGTCAATTATCCTCCCATTCCTTGGATAGTTGGACCTACCAGCCTCTTTGGTGAGCCATATATCGTAGATGTTTGATACCCTATCTTCAAATATTCTACTTCGTGTTATACCATACTTACCACTTGGTCCCTCTATTTGACTTGGTGTGCAGGGATGATTCTAGACCTTCTCTAGTAGTTGATTCTCATATTATTTTCTTACCTTGATTCTTCACCAGGACCATCCTTCCAAGAAGCATGAAGGCCACCTTTAGACAAGGAAGGTCACCTACATGAAAGTTGTGGATCTTGATTCCAATGGTCAGTTTGTATGCTAAGATCACCGTAAGATTTATGGCATTTCCCTCATCTCCTCATTCACCATAGCTACACTTGCAAATGAATCAAATTGGAGGGAAATTTCCTTATTAAAAGAAAAACCCCAATTTTTCTTTCTCCAATTGCGACCAAATCGTAGCTTAGTTTGATGAATCATTGGCACTGTTGGAAAGCTCTCACTAAGTACTCAAATGGGTATCCTTTTTTCTTTGGTGATTTGATACTTCACCTGGAAGCCTTTTTCCCAAGAAGGGTCACTTCACCACTTCTCAAAATCAAATTTATTCACTTGCGACACTTGTACTTGGGGCACCACTTTTCCTTCATAATTTTTGATCCTCATGTCAATTTTCGTCATGAGTAACCTTCTTTCAATCATGTTTTTATGGTTCCCACTAGGCCTATTCCATGTGGCAGCATCATCGAGTCGCCATTGTTTAGAGCATCCGAGTTGAGTCATAATCGCATCCACGGAGTCTGTCCTGAGTCCCTTTTGTATCCCACCAAAGTCTTTGATCCTTCATTGCTTCGTACCTCTCTCATGTCGCACATTTTGGCCTCCAGTCATACTGTCCCCTATCCCCTTCGGAGTCGAGTCAGTAGCTTCTAGGTCATCCACACCCTTTATGCTATAACAAGGGAAGTCATTAACCCACTACTCAGTATCCCCCATTCCACCATCATCCTCGGTTTCAGTCTATCAGTCGCTCTACTATTATCCCGCATGCCTTAGTTGAGGATTCCTCATTGCCTCACCTATGGCAGATCTCTTTTTGTCGACATCAACTTATTCATTCCAAAAGACAGGTCTAGAGGATGGTGTACCTTGGTTCCAGCTTCCACTCTTGTTTGGTGCCTTGGATCAGGGAAAGGGACCCTTTATTGCCCTTTGACTAGATTTTTTCTCAGTTCCAGCTCCTTATGGCATGATCAAGATCCATATACTTGATGGTTCAGTGATGAAAAAAAATGTACCAGTGATTCCCGGGTGTGTGTGAGATGTTTCAGACCTCATGAGGGGGTGGCCCTTTAGGTAGCCCCCCACATACCCAGATGACCTCTTTACTACAGCCTTGGATGCAGCTATAAAAATTTGATGGTTTTAGCCTTAACCACTTGCACTGCCTTTTAGTTTGCATGTATCATTCATATTTTCAGAGCCCTTTCCTGTTTTACAAGGCCTCTTTGTTCGCTATTATATCTCATGTACTCAGATATTATTCTATAAGTCCTGGTTGTTATCCTAGGCACAGTATGTATGTGGGATCCATTATGTTTTTTATCTGGCCCTTGTTTGTGCTAGCATGTACTATATAGCTCAGTCCCATGTTTGTTGCACACACCATTATTCTTTGTACTTTGTCATGTCAGCGGGCATATGTATGCCTCCCCCGCCTCATTGAGAACAAGTACTCACTCATAAAAGAGACTTGTCGCACCTGTAAGTCTTGCCTCCTCAAGATCTTGTCCTCTCTCGCTTCAGTCCATCTTATATTTCTCTCTTTCCAACTCCCCTTCGGTGTCTAGTGATTGTGTTCTTACAAAGTACTTCGGTCATACGATTAGCTCCTAACACTCGCATGTTAGGGGGCAATTTGTTACACCAATTTTTGGTCATGTAACCTATTATTATTAGATGGACTAAAGTACACCATGTAATACCAATTTTACCATAGTAAATTTTCTTTCAGTATGAGAAATAATTTAATAACCCATAGCTTATTTCTAGTCTAAACAGGAAACCTCATGAGGAATAATTAAATAAATCCTTATTTGTTTCATTTTCCTCTAGGGATAATTAACTAAACCACTATTTAATTAATATTCCTGGTCATATTCAACCCAAAATGGGAAAATCAATTAGATAAATTATTATTTATCTTATTATTTTCTATGAATAATTTTGTAAATCATTATTTAATAATATTCCTAGTTAAATTTGACTAAATCATTTATAAATAATTGAATAAATCATTACTTATTTAATTATTCCTTAACTTCATCCTTGAAATAATAAATAAATCATTTATTTATTTATTATTTCTAAATAAAGGGATTTGACCAATTTTAAATTCCTTTTCCCTCCACCAAAAATAATAAAATATTCCAAGTAAGTTGGATCTAGATTTGGTTAATAATATTTTAATTATGTACCAATATCTAACTCAATATTTTGTTATAAATAGAAGGGTTTTCCATTCATTCACTACCTTTTGTCACCTTTTGATCACCTTTTGATCTATGCTTTTGGTTTGACTTCGATCCTCCATCATTGTCATATTTATTTTTTGACTTCTACTTATGAGCTCCCTTTGAGTTCCATTTTGTCAGGGTTTTTTGCATCATCAAGAGAGAGAGATTTTGGATCTGAAGCTCTGAGGACGTACAAGAACCCATCCCATTAAGGGGGACTGGTAACATCTTTATGTGTTCCATGCCCAAGTGTCAAAATAAAAAATATTCTTTATAAATTCGCTTCTTGTCTATTGGATGTATGGAGTAACTCTTGTTTATTTTTTCTATTTAATGTATTTAACTACATAGATCTGGATTTTTGTAGTATTTATTCAGATCACCTACTATAGATCTAAGGAAATTGACAACCACATTTGATGTTAGGCTTGTTTTTTATGCACAACTATAGTGAGTTTTTTTTCATACGCTTGTGATTAGAATTCACACTAACAGTGTTGTTTAAACTAATTTTTTCACTGCATATATGGATTTTAGAGAAATTAGATCGGAAAATAAACCAATTTTTTTTTCAAAAAGTCTCACTTATAGAAAATTCCTTAATTTATATGGTTGCACTAATTGAGTTAGATAATATTCTAGAAATCCTATTTCAAAATAAACACATTTGTAAATTTAATTATGAAATATAAAAGAATATTTTATGTAAAATTTATGAAATTAAAATATATATATATATATATATATATATATATATATTTTCCGAATTGAATTAATTCTATTAAGTAAAATATAGTACAAACAAGAGAAACAAGACCCCGGTCGACCGGAAATGATAAAAAACTATCAACCTCGGTCCCGGAGATGGACAGATCCAAGCAAGGAGTTACAACAAATGACTAAAATGCAAGAAGGGCCGACTTCTACTTAGCATGGGCAGAAGTCTCCACACGAAGTTTTTTCCCTTTCTTTTTAGTGACTTTGACCCAGCCATCCTGTGGAGGATGAGCTAAAACAACTTGAAGACTGGAGTCCTCCAACTGGGGAGTCTCCTTATCTGATTCTGAGGATGAGGTCTCATGGGCCCATTTCTGGGTGATATCTATAACAGGAGCACGCGCAGGAGCAACAGATGACAGGCTCATCGTTTGAGGCGGAAGATCAGGTTCTGCATTGCTGTCTTCGTCTTCCGAGCTTGAGGAGTCCGAGCTTACGGCCGGCGGCGGAGAGCAAGGAGTCCATCGCTTGGGTTTGGTCTTAGAGATGTTATCTTTTTTCGTTTTTGCAGGGAGAGATGGGCAGGAATTTTGCAGATGCCCTGTTTGGTGACACTGGTGGCAACGAAAAGAAGTATTCTCGTAATCCAGGTTTTGAGTCCAGACAAAGTCGTTGATCTTGAGATTGATTTGATCTGGCAGTCCCTTGCTCAGATCAAGTTCCACACATATTCTGGCATATGTGTAAAGCCCTTGATTTTCCTGCCAGTAATCCCCCATTAAGAAGAGGCCCAAAGTATTGCCTATGCCTTTGTAAACTGCAATATGCCATAGGTAGGATGGTAAGTTTGGTAGCTGGATCCATACAGGCGTCCTGGTGATAACTGCAGTTGCTGGATCAAAGTCTGAGAACCATGGAGTTAAGAAAAGCCCAGCAGTTCCCATAAACCAGGGGCCTTCATCCAAGGCCTGATGACAATGCTTGATCTTGTCAAACAGGACTATCAAATATCCTTTTGAGCAAAAGCTGACCTTGCACTGGTGAGTCCAGTTAGCATGGATCCAGTCATAGAGTTCCTTAGATTTCGGCCAGAGCCCATTGAACCTGCATATGATGGCCCTTTCGGCAAAATTTTGAAGATCATTTGCTAGGCCAGGATGGGAGATCTCAACAGAAGGAACCTCCTCTAGCTTGTCAACCAAGAAAGGCCTGGGTTTAGGGGCCTCAGGGGGTTTGGAAACCTCAGAGCATACTGCATCCTTGAAGGAGAAGGGAGGAGCAGTAGATGACTGCCCAGCAACGCCTCCTCGCAAACGAAGGGATAAAACCAAAGAATCATTTCTGTTTATTTTGTAAGCAGAGAGGGGAAGAAGATCTTCGAGTTGTTTACCTCGAAAAAGAAGTCTCTGGAGGGCAGAGGGTATTCCGATTCGGCGTTCCAGATTTGCCTTGAGATTCTGCACCAAGTCTGAGGAGCAAACCCATTGCAGAATGGTTTTGCCTGAAAGTTGTGAGATTTGAATCTGAAAGGATGCAGAGAAATTTTTTAGCTCCTCCGGGACCGTTCTGGCTCCTTCGAGAGCCTGACAACCTGGAAGCGGTCGAGGAGGCACTTTCTTATTTGAAATGAGACTGCCGCTCCAGCCCAGATCCGTTGCAGGGAACAGAGGAACAGAGCTGTAGAGGGGGCAGTGGTTCTTATGCTTCTTATAAACGTCGCTGCTTGTATATTGTGCTTTAGAGGGGCCGCCGTTGCAAACGTGCCCAGGGTCTCTGGCGCGTGAGAGAGGTCTAGGCTGCTGTTACGCAGGGTTTCAAACACTCGGCCAGGGCCATCAATACGCCAGTGATATTTCCGGCTTTTGATCAGAATCGTGTGAATCAAGGTGACAGAGAGGGGACATTGCGTGGCGTGAAGAACAAATGCTGGATCGATTGCCGCAGGGGGGAGAAGAATCTGAGCCTCAGGCTTAGCCGGCGCGGAAGCAACAGAGGAGAGCGTGGCTGCCTGTGAGGAAAGGGAAGAAACCCTAGACGCCATTCCGAGAGCTCTCAATAATTGAACCAAATTTGAAATTAAAATCCTGAAACTATGGTTTGTATGATATATTCACTCAAGACCTTTGAGAGTCATTGGTAGGCTAACTATAAATTATTGAATTTTAGGAAAAGAATTTTAAGAGAATGGATAATATGGCCAAATTTTCCCACCATATACCTTTTTTTTTTCCACGTGGAAAAAATGGCTTTCTCTTGTTATTCACATATGAATCAAATATGAAAATTACATCATATTTAGGAAACACGCAGTAATCAAACAAATCTACTCTAAAGAGAGAAAACTACTTAGTACTAGAACTTCAACAAAAGTACCTAGCCTGATAAATACAAAATATACCTATAAAAAATTTCATCATAGGAGTTTCACTTGGAAAAATAGCAAAAATGTACATCCCCACAAAAAATAGAATCACCCAAAATTCTGCTTTATAGTTACATAGTCATGCATATGAAAAAAATTCAACAAAAAAACTAAGGAGCTAGAAATGACTATAGATGTATGAGCCAAAACATACTAATAGGCATAATTAGTAAGACCTAAGGCTTCCTTTTTCCACAACATATTTCTCCTTTAATTCATGGAAACTGAACCAACCTTTAGGAAGAGTAAGAGCCTTGTTATACAACATGTCAGATAGATAGTTAATAGTTATGTTGACAAAAAATATGTCTAAAAAAAGAGCATGAATATTCTCTTTCATTATTTGGATTTATCTTACCAATGTGAAAGGGAAATCACCTGCAATTAAGACCAACTAGTAACCCAATCTATCATAAAATTTGAATCACTAAATATTTGTAGAGAAATAAATCCTTTTGGATGTAAATAATTGAAAATTTCACAGAGCCACCTTCTTAGCTTTGGTATTGCTCCCTTTTCTAGCTCTGAAAAATATAAAAAAAACATGTGACTAGGACTAACGACTAGTTGAAATCTATCTCCACATCGATCAAGCTGTGAGGACCCATAAAAAAAACCCAAACGACCCTTAAATGAAGAGGAGGTCCATAGGGTCTCTTAGGTTTGAGGGAATTCTCCACCTGAAATTTTTTGAGAAAACCAGCCACTTTAGAGCCGAAAACAACAACCAAATTTCTGGCATAATAAAAAAGGACAACATTCCTTTGCTTCCAAATACTTCAAATAAAAAATTAAGAAAGATATTGAAGGGTCCCACTTAGCTGTACCACTTTTTAAAACTTTCATCAAAGGATACAAACTCCCAACAATAGGAAAACTATAACAAGGCTAGAAATATCCTTCCAAAAAAGTTTGGAAAAGCCACAATGAATAAAGAGATGATCAATAGATTCACCATTCATCCTAGAGAGAATGCACACATTAGGACCACCTCCTCCCTAATTGATGAATATTTCTGAGGTCAGAATATTATTTTGAAGCACAATCCAACAAAAACATTTTAGCTATAGAGGTGTATTCCATTTCCACAAACAACAAAATCACCACTTTTCATGGAAATTGACCTCAGAGGCCACAATAACTTCATAAGATTATTTAGAAAAAACATGACCAGTTGACACATTGCAACTGTACATTAATTCATCTTTCCTATCAGTCAGAGAAATTTTAGGGTGATTCAACCCAAAGATAAATATATTCCATTCCTCCTTAAAGGGGAAAGGAAACCCCAAATCTGTAACTTGTAACCAACCACCATTAACCTCATTTGAAATCAAATTTTTCTAATGAGATAGAAATCTAAATCCTTTTTTGTTTAAGAGATATACAAGGTCATGAGATAATCTAAAGAAATCCTTACCACACCAATAAAATGATATATGTCCAAGAGAATACTAGAACCATCTCCAACTTTCCAAGTGAGCCAATGACCAAGAGAACCAAAGCATTCCTCTAATGCTCACCAAGAAATTGAAACTTTGGAGGTAGAATTGTTAGCTTTTCTGATCCAATCGACAAGAGACAATTGTTTAAGGTACTTTGAGTTCATAATCTCACCCCAAAGATCGACCCTTGTCAAAACTCTTCATAAAATTTTCATTCTCAACACAAGTCTGAAGCAATGGAGGTTTTTAATACCCCACCCTCGCAACATTTTTGGTGGAGATAATTTTTCCCAGTTGACTAAGTGGATTCTTTCTTTGGAAATGTTTCCTGACCACATAAATATGGACATCCTTTGTCTGAGTTTATTGAGAATAGACTTGGGGATCTTTGTCAAAGCTAGCCAGAAAAGTGGATTGTTCTCCAAGAAATATTTAATAAGTGCGAATATTTAATAAGTTCCAATGATCAAATTTCTTTTCCACTTTTTTATAAGCCAAAACCATTCTTCAATAAGGTAATTATTAGGCTTTAGGAAGAAACTTAGGTTCTTGACAATTGATTCAATGTACGCTGGAAAGGAAAAAAAGATAAGATCTAAGGTAAAAATTTGTCACCCACATTATGGTAAAGGAGGTTGGTATATGATGATAAGAGGATGGTATAAGGAGTTGATGTGTTACTAATCAAAAAGACATTGAGACAGAAAGTTAGTCATATCATAAGAGATGCCCTACAACCCAATATGGAAGAAATGTCATAATGTTATGTAAACATTAGCAGTTTTATGATTCTGAGACATCATATAGCTTTTCCTAAGATATTATTCTATAATGTAGCCTATTTAAAGACAACATTAAAAAAATATATATATGAAATTAAAATATATATATATATATATATATATATATATATATATATATATATGTATATGTATATGTATATGTATATGTATATATATATATATATATATATATATATATATATATATATATATATATATATACACACGCACAAAAAATAAAATTTATAATTATAATGTTAACTCTCGATCTATCAAGTGCATACAATGATCAAATCTTGAGATGCAAACCTTTCCTCAAGTTTTGCACTCAAAAAGAAGTTTGCACCTTCATAAATTTGATGTCTCTTAATGGTTGATATATTTGGAGTCTAGATGAATTTAAGATAATTAATAACTAAATTGAAATAAAAAATAAATGAAAAATTAAATTTATATATAATAATATATGATTTATTTTGTAAAATTTTAATTGAAAAAAAGTATATTTTATTTTTATTTTTGTTCATACATTTGATTTAAAAGCCATTAAATGAACACTTTAATTTCAACCAAATGAGTTTTTCCATTCACCTTTAAGGCATTAAAGTATAGCATCCCCAAACTTTTATACCTAAAATATAATACAATGGACTCAATATCATAGTCACTGATAAAAATTGCCCAAAACCATCACAAATAATTTAAGAATCCCAAGATTCATTAAATCAAATTTACCTTGAAATATATTAATTTAAATATATATTAATGATCAAAAGCCATATAATTTTTTCGAAAAATAAATACATTGTATATGTTTAGTGCATTTGTAAGATGTAAGATATAAAATAATCATCATGGTTCGTAAATCTTGAGACTTACGTAATATTAAATATATTGTAATGGGCATCAATATATTATAGGCTTATAGGCCTAGTTTAAGGTGTTTTTCTTTTGATAGGTTTTTTTATTAATTTTATTTTAAATTTAAATAAAGTTGTTTAATTAAATTAGTAGTTAAATTTAGTTGGAGTTTGGTCATTGCTTTTTCCAAAAATATATAAAAAAAAATAATAGAGTGGTTGAATTTTTATTTTAGTGGAAATGGATTTAATACCATAAATTTTTTTGAAAATCTTGAAAATTATAATATAGATTTCTAAAAATTTCTATAAAGTTTTATCAAATTGGTATCAAAATTTCTATTATTTATCTAATAAATATATATTATACAATTTAAATGTTTTATAAATCTTTTTTTAATATATTAAATTTATTTTTATATTTAAAAAGAAAATTTTTACCATGCAGATATTGAAAAATATGTAATTTTAAGTGATTGAAATAATACTATTGAATTCATTTTCATATTATTTTTTATTTTTATTTTTAAATTCATTTGAGAAATAAAAAGATAAAATTTTATGACTAGGTCATACCATCCCGCAAATGAATAGTGGTTGGGAAAGAAACCACTAAGTACGCCCAGTGCCATCAATGTAGCTCTAGTGAACAGTGTGGATACAGATTTTTTTTTTCGTTGGGAAAGAAACCACTAAGTACGCCCAGTGCCATCAATGTAGCTCCAGTGAACAGTGGCTGTGATTAAAATACGGAAGAGTAATTGCACCACTTGCGTCATTTCAGCTGACTAATTCAGCTACAATGGGAATCGACAATCAAGATCGAGGTGGACAGATGGAGGGAATACTAGTTCGTTAAAGCTGTGGATCCACCTTCTAAAAAATCTCCCAAGCATGTGACTGAACTCCCCTGGGTCCAGAATCTCTCTCCGCCATCGATTCTACTGTCTGTAGTAAGTTCCGACAGAAGAGCTGTATCGTGACTGTTTTTGAGCAGCTGGGAATTGCTCAGACATGACAGCCCGATTAAGATGGCCCTACTGGAATCACAGGAATGTCAACTGAGGACATTACATTCATGTACACTTTCACTGTGTCAATTATTACACTTTATACAGAGAATATCAGATATACTGCAATGCTTCATTCCTGCATGTATTCTCTGGCAAATCTATATGGTGATTACGCTAACAATAATGCAGTCATTACAGTTAAATTAAAAACTGTGTACTGTGAAGATCTTGCTACAATGTTGCATACCATTCACATTCCGGTGGGAAATCATGTACCAAAAAAGCACATACCATTCACATTCCTGTGGGAAATCATTTATCAATAAAGTTTGCAATAGTAGGTTACAACTGGTTACAATTTTGTCTACAAAATAATGAAAAATTTGATAAATTTTACAAAAGGTAAAAAATTTAAATTATAGTAATTAAATTTCAAAATTTTTGATAAATTTTAAAAAAATTTACAGAAATTTCAAGAAATTTAAATTACGATCATTAAATTTCAAAATTTTAGTAATCCAAAATTATAGTGATTAAACCTCAAAAGTTTAGAAACCCCAATTTTTTAATAGTGTTATATCCATTTCCATAAGCTAAGTAAATTTAGAAGCCCCAAATTTTTAATAATGTTGTATCCATTTCCATAGCCCAAGTAAATAAAGCCAAAAAGTTAAATAGAAAGAATAAAATTCAAAATGCATTTAGCATAATCTTAATAACCTTTCCAGTCATGCTCACTATAACAGTCAGCGCTTATTATTAAAAGAATATCAAGAATAATAGCTTAAAAAAACATTACAAGATTGATATTTTCTCTTTTTATACATGTAAATATTTATAATTGTGGGCTATACAAGGTATTATTACATGATTGGTATTTTTCTTTTTATACATGTAAATATTTATAATTATGGGCTATGCTATGCTAGATATTGTCTATTATATTTATAATTATGTCGCAAAGTATAATTATTTGAAAATATTTTTCTTAAATTGCTACGTGTATTATTGTGCAACTTTGATTTTAATGTTAGACGATTCAAATAATTTCTATTTTACGATTAAATAATCAGTTACGAAAATGTTACTGAGTCTTTCTCTTTTTCTTAATGAGTTGCCTTCCATTTTGATGAACTAAACAACATGCAGTATCTCCATATCACGCTCTATGACTCCGTGAGGCTGTGGCCTCCCGTGCCTGTGGATTCAAACTTCTGCTTGTGGATTCAACCTTCGTTGCCTTTATACTCAGTAGTTATTTCTTTGTGGGCTTAATTCGAAGGCAAATCTAATAGTTATTTCTTTGTGGGTTTACTCAGCTTGCCAGCCTATATCTCGACCACAATCAGCTGAGTAGTACAATACCAGACAACCTCTCCAACTGCACTGGTCTGCAATACTTGAATCTCGGCTACAATCAGCTTAGATGTTGTGTAACCAGCTTCAAAAATAGAAGAAAAGAGATATCAACGCCTTAGAAATAAGCCACTTCGAGGGGGAAACCTCCAATACATTACATAAATGCACAATTCTTGGATGATACAATTTACAAAACCTCCTTTCTATATATAGGAGTCCATGGGGCCATAATGTAATCCTAGTGAGCCACAATGTAATCATAGCCGACCTAACAATAATAATTTAAGGGCACAATAATAACAAAATGGGGGTTACAAGGGTACAATAATAACAATAAGGGGGTTACACTAATAATAAGGGACTATACTAGTGATATAGGGACCTAACATGCCCCTCTCCTTCAAACAAGTGTTGTCCTCAACGCTTGATTATTTCTTGATGCTTATGTATAAAATTCTCATCCTCCCATGTGGAATCTTCTACAGGAAAGTTCTTCCACTTGCTGAGATACTCTGAAATTGATCGTACTTGTCGAGTTCTTGTTTTTGTGACTGCTTTAGAACTTCTTTCGATGTGATGTTGATATTCTTGTTGTTTCATTAGATTCTGCACCAAAGTTAGGTTATCCTTTGAGAGTTGGAGAACTTGTTGTTGATGCTCAATGTGATCTTCCACTAATTTATCATCCATATTAGCTATTATTTGATCCTTCAAACCATCCAACTTAGCCTCCATTTCTGCTTTTAAACCATCTATTTCATCTTCGATTGCTCTTCGTAAGATTGAAACTTGTTGCACTTGGTACCGTAATTTTGATATCTCATACTGCAATTCTTCCTCTTCATGCATCATTGTATAGATTTCTGAGGGCTTAATGGGTATGGAATTATTTTTTGGAGGCATTATATAACCCAATTCTGATAAATATTCTTCAATATGCCCTTGGAATCACTTCAAGCTGCTTTTTCAAACAAACGTTATGCAATTTAAAAAAACAAATACACACCTTTTACTTTCTTTGAGGAGCTCGATATTGAAATTGAATTATCTCTGTAATTGAAAATATTCAATATCTTAAATTCATCTTTGTAGTAGTCTCTGACTTCTTTAAAATGCCATAGGTATGATCTAATTTACAGTTCTCCAAGACAAAGTTGTCAATCTCCCACAATGACCTAATTTTGGTAGTTCGTGGCGAACTTGTAGGACTTACGTGTCCATGTTTCCATCCTTTGTCTCTGAAATTGATAGCCAAGAAACTAAAGTCTGTGTACTTGTGACCACTTTTTACGGCACTCCAATCCAATGCCCAGAGAGAGAGTTATTGAACTTTTCTCACGATCACCTCTTTGAGGTGAAATTCAGGAGCCTGAAAAAGCACTACCTTCCACAAATCATATCTCCAACAATATTGCGAACCAAGCTCTGAAATTTTTTGATGAATTTTCTTAGGATTTCAGCTTCACACCATACTAATTTCAGATTCTGAACCTTCGTAGAAAAAAAATTATAGCGCAAATGCCACGATGACCTGTTTAGGAGCCTAAAAAAATACCTAACTTCCACAGATCATATCTCCGAAAATATTGCGAACCAAGCTCTGAAATTTTAGAAAATATTCCTCGGGATTTCGACTTCGCACCCTAAAAATTTCAGCTTCTGAAACTTCGTATAAAAAAATTTATAGCGAAAGTGCCACGATGACCTGTTTGGAGTAGCGAAACCCTAGAATCCAAAGCTCTGATACCAAATGTTGTGTAACCAGCTCCAAAAATAGAAGAAAAAAGATATCAACGCCTTAGAAATAAGCCACTTCGAGGGGGCAACCTCCAATACATTACATAAATGCACAATTCTTGGATATACAATTTACAAAACCTCCTTTCTATATATAGGAGTCCATGGGGCCATAATGTAATCCTAGTGGGCCACAATGTAATCCTAGCCGACCTAACAATAATAATGTAAGGGCACAATAATAACAATATGGGGGTTACAGGGGTACAACAATAACAATAAGTGGGGCTACACTAACATAATAAGGGACTACACTATTAATATAGGGACTTAACATTAGAGGTAACATACCTCCCGGTGTTGCAAATTTCAGGCATATAGTTCAATCATTTTCTATGGCGAATAATATGCTTACAGACAGAATTCCCATCGAGATCGGAGGCATGATGCTTGTTACCAACATAGACTATGTAGGGAATCTGCTGAGTGGTGAGATTCCCAGCAGTATGGGAAGTTGCGTGGAGGTTTTGCATCTCAACCTTTTTGGCAACTGATTTGAGGGACAAATTCCCCTATGGTTTCGATCCATGGTCATTCTTACCAATTTGGATCTTTCTAACAATGAGTTCTCTGGTTCGATTCCACTTTACCTCGAGGACATGGCTACTCTTCACTCGCTAAATGTGTCCTACAACACTCTGGCCGGCCCAATTGCAGAAAAGGGCATCTTCCGAAATCTTACAGCCACTTATTTTCTTGGAAACATAGGTTTATGCGGGCTGATCCTCGCTATACCTTGCCCTACACCAGCTTCGGGTCCTTCCTCATCCTCAAGACTTAGCAAAGGCAAGAAATTATCCATCATCTTCTCTGCCCTGGATTTTGGCAGCGTTATCGCGACAGTACTATTATTTTGTGCTATCCGTACCCTAGCCATGTCAAACAAGGGAAATCTTGAGACTTCTGCTGGAATCACAGAGAAGTCCAACCCCATAAAATTGATAACCACAGCCGAGCTCTCTGAGGCAATTGGAAGATTCAGTCCAGAGAATATAATTGGTTCTGGGAGAACAGCAACAGTCTATGCAGGATGTCGTCCAGATGGAAAAGAGGTTGCTATTAAGAGATTCAAAGGTGATTCAAGCGTGGATTCATTCCAGGGTAATATTATCGCTGAAATGCACGTATTATCCATGACACGACACCGAAACCTAGTTCGAGTGTTGGGTTATTGCAATAGTCCTGGAATGACTTCCATGGTCATGGAGATGATGCCTAATGGAACCTTGGCAGCGCAAATACAAGAGGGAACACTCGACTGCAAAAGTATCATCAGTATCGCAGTGGGTATTGCGAATGGATTTCTTTATCTTCACGAAGAGGGCTTACAACCTATTCTTCACTGTCATCTCAAGCTCTCCAACATCTTGCTCGATTTCGATCTCAAACCTGCTATTGGTGAATTTGGGCTCTGAAGAACCTTGAAATATGGTGACATCAGCAATGGTTTCAGTACTTCCAACATTAGGGGCTCCATCGGTTACATGGCACCAGGAAACTCAAAATCGAAAGCCCTGTTGCTTGTGTTATGCATGGTCATTCTGATGATGAAATCTCAATCATGTCTTGTCTGATTCATTGTATGCAGGTTGTTCGAGAATCACCTCAAAGGCTGACGTATATAGCTATGGAATCATCCTTCTCGAAATGGTGAGTGGCAGAAGCCCACTATGTGACATGTTTGGGGACGAGACGACCACACTTACAGATTATTGTTTCAGGGATTTCAATGTTGATGGAAAACATAATCTACTTTTGCAAATTTTCAGTCAGCAGTATTGAATTTTATCTTTAGAGTGTAAAAAAAAATATGTATTTTTTTATTGTTTAATATGTTTGAATGTCATAGAGAGTGGATAGAGTCATGTTTACTATCAAAGTTATAAGTAGTAACTTCAACTAAGAAATTAGCATGGAAAATAATGGCTACCACTATGTGTGTGGGCTTTCGATGTGTTTTCTTTTCTATGTTATTGCTTTACAACGTTTCCTTTGCAACATATGGTGCAATTGCTAGTTATGGCTATACTAGATATTCTCTCTTATGTTTCTAGAGTTTCATATATATATATATATATATATATATATATATATATATATATATATATATATATATATATATGCCTGCCTCGAATATTTGTAATGTATCTTATGTTTCCAAAAATGCATATACCTCATGCTTATAATGTAAACCATCTTACATGAAACTTAAGCTTAATGTTGACATGATACATTTTGACGCCAACATTATAGTACTTGTACATGGTGACATTGTAAAAGTGGTCATATTTTATTGTTTAAATCTTTAGGTTCATTTTATAGAATATGTTATTTTATCGGATTCCTAACTTTAATATTCAATTAAATGTATCCAATTAAGAGTGTTATTAATAATAATCTATAATTTTGGAAATTTATTATAATATAAGACAACCCAACCATGTTAGAGATCCTATATATATATATATATATATATATATTTATATATATATATATATATATAGGTCAGCTCCTTTGAAGATATAAATTTCATGTCATCCCATCCCATCGGGATCATTAATTAGTTGCTCAAGTCAGCATCACCACACACTCTCTTATGCAACTGAATAATTGGTTTAATGACCATATTTTATTCACTGTAATTCTGTAGAGAAATTCATCTCCTCTATAAAATGGTAATAAATATTTTGTAAAATAATATTGAGTTGTTTTTAGTGCGATTTTTGAAAGTTTTTTCAGTAAATTTTTTCGGTTTATTTTTTCTAAAATATTTCATGAATTTATTGAAAACAGATTGGTAACTTTGCACAATAGAAGATACCTAGGATTTCTTTAAGGTGTTGAATCCATATATTGTAAAAAAAACCAGTTTAAATAATACAAATCAAGATTTCACCTCAATTTTTTCAGAGCCGCACTAAAAACAACTCCAAATAATATAGTGAAGTACCACCCTTGAAAAATAGAAAACCCATTTTTAAACTCTTATAAGCCTAGTGGAGTTGCATTGTTAGAAAAGGAGAAAATTATGATGTCACTACTAGAGTGGGTACCATCATTTTATTTTTTTAAATAATATTTGAAAGTTAAATAAAAGATGTAATGTTATGGGCATTATATCTTTGTTGTTTTTGTGCTTTATCATGTGTTATCATTTTAACACATACATAATCACAAAAATAATGTAACAAAGATGTAATGTTTATATACCTATATAGGTAAAAATATGGAGTTGGGTTATATAATCAATTGCTCGATCAAACTCCATGGGTGCTAAAAAAAGTAGCTTGATCAAGGGTTAAAAACTAACCCTTGATCGAGCTATAGGGCTCGACGGATTTTTTTTTCTTTAATATATATCGCTCTCGTGATTTATGCATACCATTGCACAGACACGGGAGCTCGAACGAAGAGAGTTTAAGAGTATCTTGAATGAGGTTATTGGATCTTGATCGAGCAATGGAGCGTTCAAATCAATCTCACCAACCACGCCGCCAACATCTTGGAGGATGAAGGTAGGTACAATATCCTTTGTATTTTTTTTTCTTTCAAAATGTAACAAATTAATTAAAAAAAAACAACAATGTACAAAAACTATGAAAACCAATTAATTAAAAAAAAGCCATACAAAAACTACAAAAACCACAAGAAAACCCTTGAAAAAAACTTAGAAAATCACAAAACCAATGAAGAAAACCATACAAAAAAACATTTAAAATAACTAAGAAAATCACAAAACCAACTTAAAAAACCATAAAAAATAACACTTCAAAACAACCTATAGAACACTTTGAAATCACAAAAAAAAAACTATAATTTAGGTTTTAAATGTGTCTCTTACTTGCAATGTTTTGTGTATTAAATGCATATTTTCTTATTTTGAATGGTAATTTAAACATTTTTTTTCTATTTATTTTTTTAGGTTTTAAAGTTTTTTATTAGGATTTGTGAAATAATTTTCAACTTAAAAAAAAATAAAAATTGTTATTTAAAATGCATTTTAAATTTCTAGCAAATTTGTCCATTGGATCTTGGATAGACTGTGATCAGGTGTTTTGTTAAGGCACTCCTTGATGTGAAGTCACTCATTCAATTCCATGACACATTCAGGGTGATATATATTGGACGTGATGACGAAGATGTAGTCCTATCCAACTTAATTTTTTTTTTTAAATATAGCAAATTTGACAAAAAAATATACCCAATGAAACTCCAAAATAGAAAACAATGAAACTATAACCTAATTTATCTTCTAAATATAAATTACTGAGGAGTTATCCTGATTATCCACAGCGTTATAGAAAATTCGCCGAAGTTTCGAATCCGATCCAAGGCAGTTTTTTTTATAACTTGAAGATGGATCCTCGTTGAAATTCGAAACTTTGAAGAATTTTCTATAACACTATAAATCCAGATAACTCTTTAATAATTGATAATCACAGGAGTTTGAAAACCATCAAATTTAAATTAATTGATGTTTTAAATATTTTTTAAATAATAAATATAATACTATTCTAGTTTTAAAAATTATATATATATATATATATATATATATATATATATATATATATATATATATATATATATAAATAACATCATGTCACTATATATATAATTATAACATTTTACGTAATACATATATAACTATATAAGATAATATGTAACTATATTTAACTATTATTTAACTATAACATTACATAGTTATATATTATAGTTCTATATATAAAATATATAACATAACATTATTTTAATAAAAATATTTAACATAATATAAAATTATATATATATATATATATATATATATATATATATATATATATATATATATATATATATATATATATATATTACAACATAACCATAACTAGCAATTCCACCACATGTTGCAAAGGAAGCATCATAAGGTTAGAGTATAGGAAAGAATAGCATATAAGAAAGAAGAGGTAGTAGGAACTTTCTGGGCTCCAACTGATCCTCCAGAATAAGGGGTGGAGAATTATGTTTACTGGACCTCAAATCAAAATATCCATATTGGGTAATTGATTTGAAACAACTTCTTTGTTATTAATTGCATGTAAGATGTGTTTTTTCATAATGGATGAGACATTTTGGCCAAAGTACTCAACACCTCTATATGACGAAATCTGCATGTTTATTTATTTATTCTAGATGAAGGATGCACTTAGCTTTTATGACCAGGTTGGGAAGACTTCACCCTTCCACGAAATTTGTTGCTTCTATGACATTCGCAATGTTGAATTCCTCTCATACTGCTCATGGAACTCTAACTCTGCTCTATAGCTAGAATTATTTAATGGAATAAAAAATTATCACTTTAACTCTTTGCTAAGAAGCTTATGTATGGTAAATCCACCTTCACCTATCATTTGAACATAGAGCATAGTTATCTTAATCATCAAATTTATGGATAAGGGACATTTGGGCCTTTTTTAACCCTTGGGGATTATTAATTAATCTCAGTTCAGATAATATATATTAATAAATTATCTACAATCATATTTCCATAATTCCTCTTTGAACGACCAATATTCCACTTCTTTGGAACTTTTCACCTCAGTCAGAATAATAAACATCATCAAGACCCAAAAGTAAGAAGAAAAAATCATCTCATAATCAGGGAATCTAGTGACTTCTTTAAGGATAATAATTGAAGACTTTGGTGCCTTTTAAATATCATTTATTTTCCCATCAAATAAAAAGAAACAATGAAATTCTGTAGTGATAAGAATGGGAACAAATTTTAAATGTAATAACTCCCTTCCTTGGGGATAATACATTTTGGTTTTTAAAGGAAATTATTTTCCCGATCTTTTAACTAGTAGATTCCTCCCCAAGCGGCCCTTTAGAGATACCTTTTTTTTTCAACTGATTGCAATTTATAGGTAAGTGTATTTTGTATAGTATTTTCTGAGTCATTGAATTTAAGGATAGAGGTAAAGAGACTACTAGACAAAAAAGAGCAGAGTGATTGAATGTCAAATGAAAATAACATTGAGGAACCTCTTCTGATTTTCTCATGTGGGCCTTCTTCAACTGATGAGGTAGTATATGTCAAATGAAAATAACATTGAGGAATCTCTTCTAATTTTCTCATGTGGGCCTTTTTCAATTGATGAGGTAGTAGGAACTTTCTCAGCTCCAACTCTTCCAGACTAAGCGATGGAGAATTATGTTGAGTGAACTACTACTCACGTAACTTTGACTCCTCCTTACAATTGGAATTTTTCTTTTCTCATAACTCTATATCGAGCGATAATTCTAGCTTTCTCTTGTTTCTGAATAAATTTTCTCTATATCACTATTGTCTATCTCTTTTTGAGCACTTGCTTGAATCAGTGAGATACTGTAGCTCATCTCGATTCCAAAATCCTTGACTAACCCATTTTCTGAAGAGTTGTTGGGACTCAAAAATGCCATATTTTTATCCACCTTTTTCCTTCACTATTCCTTACATTTCATCATCCCATTAACCTTTCATTACATCATTTTCATAAATATATTTGGGTTTCACCTTCTTATTTTCCATTTTATTCATTTTTGTATTATAAGTGAATTTATGATTAAATATTAGAAAATATACATATTTTTATATAAATCTCAAGAATATGTGAGCTTTGTAATGTGTAGGAAATATGTGAAGGATTAATTCCAAGATACATCTCAAATATCTCCTCCACCATATTAAGGAGATAATTATTCAAGTCTATTCCTAAGGAGAGGATCATGGAGGATTTGGTTGGCATATCTTATCCAAGATATGTGAGAGATGTGTGGAGGATTCAAATGGATAATATCTTGTAATAATGGGAAATTAGTTGAGAGTGCTTGAGAGAATATTGGATATGTAATTATGAGATGGTTATCTTCCTCATGTATATAAGAGAGTGCTCTCTCTTCATTTAGAATAATAATGGAGAGATAGAGTTTTAATAATGGAGAAATAGTTTTGTAATTAGGAGAAGAGAATTCTTAGCTTTGATTCATATTCTTTGTTATGATTTGTAATTTGATTTTTGTAATATAATTGGAGATAGCTTTATTGTTGTGAGCTCACATATGTTGTTTTTCATTCAATTCTTCACATGTTGTATTGCTTTTCCTTTATGCAATTTCCTGCTTTCCTAGTTAGTGTTTCAATGCCTTTCTAGATTAATTTGATTTCAGTAATTTAGATTAAATTAGTTCCACTTCAGTCCTGCATATATAGTGCATGTGTCTTGTAAGTCTACGAACCTCGGATTGATAAATTAAATGGTTGGGTAAAAACTACAACAAAATTAAACGAACATATTTGCACCCAAACATTTTGGCGCCGTTGCCGGGGAGGCACGATGGATTGAAGTTTAGTTTGATTTTTCATGCAAGTGTGTTTAGACATGTTCCTAAATCCAAGGTGTTAAGGCGGTAAGACGTGGGGAACAGCCTATGCATCGCATTCGAGATACCGTAACGGGCTCGACCTCTTATGGATCAGGGCATGTAGGGTGTGTTTACATTTATGCAAGTGTGAATTTTAATTTTTGCAAGCGTGTTTGATTTTCACAACTGTGAAGAGTGTTTGATGAATTCATGGTTCATGGTTGTAATTGAAGAATTCAATTACTAAATTAATGAACAGTCCTTGTAGGAGGGTTTAATTGAGTATTGAATTCAAGATTATCTCTGTGATCTTTGTTTTTAATTTTTAGTGTGCTGATTTGGAAGAGTTTTTGTGAACTAAAACCTTGTAAAAGGATTAAAAACTCAGACAATTATTAGCATTTTGTTTTTAGAATCTCTTTTTCAACATGGTTTTATAATGAGTGTCAGCTTGGAACTACTCACTCAGATCTTTGCAGAAGTCGGAATCTCCTCTTCCCTGGAAAAGGAGATCTTGACAAGAATTGAAGGTTCAACTACTCCCCAAGAAACAAACGATTCAACATCTGAAGAATCCTGCATATCTGATGGCGAACAATCATTCGAACAGGAGATCAAGGAAGAAGAACAACAGATCGAAGAAGAGCAGGAGTTACAACATGATCTGAGTGAGAGAAACTGTGCCTATCAAAGCTTTATCGAACAATGGTTCCAGGTAAGTACTAGATTAGATTTATCTTTTTATTTCTTAGTTGATTTGCAGTTACAACAACTAGACTCATTTATTGTCGAATATTTTCATCCATCATTTAAAAAATTGCTACTGGATATATTGTTGTTATTGCTACGTGAATGGCTCCATTGGAAGTTTAATTACACGTAACTAATTTTTTTCTAATTAGTATAGAGTAGGTAGGCTTTCATTTTTAGTTTTTGCTTTCATTTTCAGTTTTTCTTTTACCTAGAATAAGTATGCTCTCCTCCGCGCTTAGTGCGATCGCGAGGATCAGAAAATAGGGATGATTTAGACTTATTTCAAGAATAAATAAATGTTTTGCAATATGCTTCATTAAAAACATCTTTCAATATGCAAATCATTGTGTCCATTTGTTAAAAAAAAAAACACTAACATTTTTTATTTTTATTTTTTTTAAAAGATAGGATTAATTTTATTTTTAGACTTTTAATAATAAAATAATAAAATAAATAAATAAATAATAAAAATAAAAATTTTGATTTTGAAAACTAACAATTTTTACAATAGGATACAATTTCATTTAAAAAAAAAAAAAAAAAATTAAAATAAAGAATAATAAATAAAAAAAACATTCAAATAAAACAACACAAATCAATTTGAAAAAAAAAAAACTAAAAGTTTTTAAGATAGGATTCAATTTCATTTTTTTTGATAAAAAATAAAACAAAAATAAAAAATAAAAAAACACAAAACACAAAACGAAGTCGGAAAAAAAAAAAAAAACAAAAAAAAACAGTCAATCAACCAATGCACTCACAAAAACGCAAAGACAAACGCATAAGGCCGAGTGTTAAACCTACTGTGGAGATGGAAGCTCTAAATGAAGCTCAGGACTTTTATGCACTTGTGGACTGGGCATTTGTTTGATCCCGGGATCGAACCGTTTTGTGCGTTGTCCTGTGATTCGAGTGCCGCGCTGCTGATTTTACAGAGACTGTTGGTGATGAAATCATCATTCTTTAATTGCAAAGATTGTGCATCGGCTTTGTGGATTGTGGCTGAAAACCAGGTTTCGATCGATATGTATAACTTAGTAAGGCTTGCCATCGTTTCGATCTGAAGAGTTATATAACGATCGCCAAGGACCGATCCCCATAGAGCTGTTGTCATTGCTGACACCATTGGAGACCCATTGAAGGACACCTCACGGTTCTCAACGCCATGCTGAATTTGCACTCAAATTGGGGCCGACAGGTTTGATCTCAAAGCTTTGTAATTAGCAAAAGAAAGTCGACTTTTAAAGCAGATGGGGCAGAGATCAAGTTCGAGTCTTCTGATTGGGGATTCCTCGTCTGATTGGTGATTCCTCGCCCCAAAGTGGCATAAAAATCTTCATCCTTTCCTATTTTTGAATGATGCATTGATCGCTGGATTACATATCTTGCGGGGGCAAGAGCAGTAAAAAACCAGATTTGCGAAAAACACTGAAGACGAAACACCCAAAAAGCACAACAGCAAGAATCCATCCGTCGTGGCCAATGGAAGATCAGAAGCAACGGCTTTGAGATGCCCGTGGACGCCGCGATAATAATGGAGGAGGAAGAAAGAAAAATCGTCCCATTCCATCTGCCAGCAACAAAGATGACAGACGCTGCTCTTGTATCTACAGGTTTGAATGACAAATAATTCACGTTTTTTTTATACAAACTAACAAATAAAAAAGAGTTTACTGCAGATCCACTTAAATGAGCGCACCAGAAGCACATCAGCCAAATCTGCAGCGGAATTCCTGGAGCCTGTTCTTAATTTTTCTTAGTTTGTGTTACGCAAAGCTGCAGAAGCTCCCAAACTTTTCGCTGAAGGATCAGTCGCTGTGCCTGGTAATTTTTCACAGAATACATATGACAAGGTGTCAGGTTGGCATGATCGGCAACTTGTTCGGGATAGATCTCTCCAACACTGCGCCAAGCTGTATGTACAAAGTGGAGCTGTTGGGGTATATCCATCTAGCAGTTTCTACAATTTCATAACGGCAAGATTTCCAGCCACAATATCATCGAAGATCCATAAAAAAAAATTGAGCTATTTTAAAGAAAAAAAAATCGCTCCAAGAGATTTAAATCCCAAGTTTTACTGACGGAGGCAGTTTTCGATATGCATCATCTTTGCAATAATTAATTTGTTGGATCAAAACCGTTAGGAATTAAAGTGTTTGTTGAGCTTGCCTTCCAATGCACAAAATTTAACGCCGAGATAGACCAGATATGAAGAGAGGAATCGGTTCCAAGACCCATGGTTTTGCCGCAATCTATGTTGACGTTGGAGGAAGTTTTATTGGAAACATTGAGACATCAACCATTGTCAGCAAAGGTTTCACCGATCCATATTTTACAGAACTCAACGCGTTTCCCGAGATATCTTACTTTATCAATAAAACCCCATTTCCACCACCTGAACATAAGGAAATTGAAGGCTGGATAACGACTAAGGAGGGCTCGACTGCGTTCGATGCAAATTGAGAAGGGCCAGAATGAGCTGCGGAAAAACAAACGCATACATATAATAAAGTTCAAAACCTCATGTTAATGCATTTAGGTTTTAATTTGGTTGGATTCTAGATTTTAATGGTTTAGTGTTAGTTTACGTTTTTTTTAATTTGTTTTTATTTTGAGTTTTAATCTTTAGTTTTTAGATTTAGGATTTTAGATTTTAGTTAATGTTAATTTTAGTGTAGCGTTAGTTTTAGTTTTGAAATTAGTTCGATTTTAGGTTGTAACTTTTAGATTTAGGATTTTGTAACTTTAGACTTTTAGTTTAGTTTAATTTAAATAAAAAAAATAAAAAATAAAAAATAACATAAAAAAAAAAAAAATTGCCCTTATTCATTTACATAAAAATTCATAAAAACCAACTACTTCTTCCCTAACAAATGCAAAAGCATTTTCAATTGTTTTAAATCAATTATACTGCAAACAAATAAAAACATTTTGAAAAAGTACATTGCATGGGGACATGCAATATCTCTAGTTGGGGGGAAATAAAAGTATGTTGGATTTTATCATTTATTTTACAGTGAATTTGCAGGCAAAAGTTAGGATGCATGTACTAACAAGTGAAATGAGATTGGTGTTATGTGTAGGTCAACGAGAAGCTTATGCAGAAAGCTCAACATTACGATGCGACACCCTTTTCATCCATAATTAGTGTAACTTCGAAAAATAATTTTAAAAAATGGACATTTCATAAATTCTTGAAAATGAGCTAATTTGTTTTTGAGTCACTTCATACAAGAATGATCGATGGAGATCGCACACAAAGGCGGAAATTTTTATGCAGGTATTGAAGACAATCATGAAGGCGAGATATCTAGAGATCACATGCATCATGTCGTGACATTTACCATTACACAAAAACCCTTTTGCATCATGACATGATTACTCAAATTTTCCCTTCCAAGCGCCTAAATCATTCCCATGTTGCAGCCCATCTTCCATTTCCTTATCCTTCATGACTCCATACATGCCTATTTTTCTGAATCACATACATTCCTTTATCCTTTTCAGTTTATTTTTGCCTTCTAAGTTTGCCTTCTGAATAAAACTCATTCCCTTTCCATGATTACATTGCCTTGTTTTCCTAGCCATGTTGATCCACACTGCTTACCCGTGAGTTCTTTCCATTTATCGTCCTACCAAATATTTTTGTACAAACTCGCGTTGACTGATGTGGGATTCGTTAAGGCCCACCTTTCAACAAGTCTTGCCCCATCGACATCAGCACCTTATCTGGGAAATAGACTAGAGTTCCTTTTGAGTACCTTGAGACTTGCATGCCTCAATGGCAAGTTCTCTCGCTGACAATCATGGGAATACATCAATGCCCCTTGATCTTCAGATCTTGCAAATGGCTCGACGTCAACCCCTTTATTCGCATTTCGCAAGATGTACTCGGGTACCTTGGCACTCATTGACACCAATGGTGAGTTGCCTCACATTGGTTAACGGCATGCATCAATGGCCGGTAATCCAATGATCTCTTTTCATGCTCGACATCAACACATTCTTTCGCATGATTAGACTTGTACCATCAGTTTTGTAGCAGATGAAGACTATACACTTTTTCACGACTCCCTCAGCAGTTACAGCAGCATGAATTCTGATCTATGAGAGTACTACAGTTCCACTTTCAGCGTTTATCTTTTCCATGATTCAGCATCAGCAGTTCAAATCCCTTCATTTCCCAGGATCCAGTTACAACAACATCAATTACATTTTCATGATCCAGCAGCAGCAGCAGCTACATTCCTATTGCATAGTTCATCATTCTTGGGTAAGTAGAGGTATGTTGTTTTCTAATCTTTAATCATGCAATTCCTTATATGCTAACTTGAATATTTTGGAAAATTCCCTCACCATGCTACATTTTCTTTCATGAGCCATGACAAGTTGCAACTAATTCAGTTGGGGAGGGGGAACTAATTCATTACATATTCACTACCATGATTCCATTTCTTCACCACTATCACTCCATTTTTTATCTCATTTACCATTCACCAACATTTCTTTTCCAACGATACTTTGTTGCACTTTGCTTCATATGCATTAAAATACATATTGGCATGCTTCATTAATATTACAAAAGGGCTTTCTTATGCACATTATGATTTCCAGTGAGTGTTTACATTATTATTGCAGCAAGAGAACAGAAAATGAAATGAATGTTGTTAACACAAGAACCAACATTATTTGTATTCATGAGAACCAACCAAAAAGAAAGGAGAACATAAAACGAAATGAATGTTGTTAACACAAGAACCAACATTCTCTATATTCATGGTTGTCACACAAGAACCAACCATAAGAAAATGTAAGTTGTTACTCATGTCTTTCACATATCCTGGAAACATTCATTATTAAAAGACATCATCATGTAAAGCCAAAGTTCAAGATGCCAAATGTTCTTAAAAGAGACCCATGCATGGTTGCATGAGGACATGCAACAAGTTTAGTTGGGGAGGATGTTGGGACTTAGAAATGTCATATTTTTATCCACCTTTTCCTTCACTATTCCTTACATTTCATCATCCCATTAACCTTTCATTACATGATTTTCATAAATATATTTGGGTTTCACCTTCTTATTTTCCATTTTATTCATTTTTGTATTATAAGTGAATTTATGATTAAATACTAGAAAATATACATATTTATATATATATATCTCAAGAATATGTGAGCTTTGTAATGTGTAGGAAATATGTGAAGGATTAATTCCAAGATACGTCTCAAATATCTCCTCCACCATATTAAGGAGATAATTATTCAAGTCTATTCCTAAGGAGAAGATCATGGAGTATTTGGTTGGCATATCTTATCCAAGATATGTGAGAGATGTGTGGAGGATTCAAAGGGATAATATTTTGTAATAATGGGAAATTAGTTGAGAGTGCTTGAGAGAATATTGGATATGTAATTATGAGATGGTTATCTTCCTCATGTATATAAGAGAGTGCTCTCTCTTCATTTAGATAATAATGGAGAAATGGTTTTGTAATTAGGAGAAGAGAATTCTTAGCTTTGATTCATATTCTTTGTTATGTTTTCATGATTTGTAATTTCATTCTTGTAATATAATTTGAGATAGATTTATTGTTGTGAGCTCACATATGTTGTTTGTCATTCAATTCTTCACATGTTGTATTTCTTTTCCCTTATGCAATTTCCTGCTTTCCTAGTTAGTGTTTCAATGCCTTTCTAGATTAATTTGATTTCAGTAATTTAGATTAAATTAGTTCCACTTCAGTCCTGCATATATAGTGCATGTGTCTCGTAAGTCTACGAACCTCGGATTGATAAATTAAATGGTTGGGTAAAAACTACAACAAAATTAAACGAACATATTTGCACCCAAACAAGAGTCCTCTTCTGTTTTCAATTCTGCTATTTGGTCCTCCATAGCCTTGAAAACATCGTTTCCTTCTAAAGAATCATATATTATTGATAAGTCTCCATTGTCATGTTTTTCTTCTTCCATATATTTCAGATCTAAACGAATGGAACTTGAGATAAGTTTCATGACATTTTCCAAATTCCATGATTTTTCATTGCAATTCTCATGTGTATCAGGGAAAATGGATTCCATATATTCAACGTTATACCTTTTTAGGGCTTGTTGTAACGTTGGAAGCTTCTCTCACCATGTCTCCTTTATTTTGTGTCCTTGAATTTGATACAAAAAATTGTCATTGGCCCCTTTAAATGTGCACAATTAATAAATTTTCCCCTAATTATGTCATGTTGGCTAGAAAAAATAGATTTTTCATATTCAATTGTATGTTTCCCCCACATCACTTCCATATATGATGGGTTTTGTTTCATATGTTTCTTTTCATCAAGAATCATAAAAATTATTGACAAGGGATCCCTTAATGCTGGAAAAATAGAGAGCTTGAAATAGATGTGGATGTACTTGGAAATGATGAGGAAATGAGAGATGTAGAGGAACTTGTCAATGAGAATTTTAACTACACAAAAGAAGTCACCATTTTAATATTTTAAAATTTTTCATTGTACATGTCAAGTTCAAATTAAAAATAATTTATTTATTTATTTCTTTTTATGTAGGGACAACATCTTACCTACAAGAAGAAAAAAATAGGATAGAGTATGTATGTAGTTACAAACTATTACAATTAAGTAATTAAAGGTAAATTTAATGTTATTTAAGAAATAAAAATTATGAACATTCATCATTATTGCTTAAGATAAATCACAACTTATGAAATAATTTGTAAATTTAAAAAATATCACATGATTTTAAAAAATTTCGTTATTGATTAATTTTTTATATATTAAGAAATAATACTCATGAATAATAAAACAATGGTAACTTAAATAATATATAACAAAAGAACCATGTATTTTTGGAATAATAAAGTAGTTGTAACAAAAATAATATAGAACAAGAAAAACTATGTATATTTGGATGTATGCAAATTTAGATACATTTTATTAAGTAAAATTTTAAAAGAATAATGGTTGGCTCTTGGTAGATCCAGAGTTAATATTGGTTTAGGCCATCTTAATTCCCCCCTTTAAAGAAACTACATTCCACATCAATACCATGGGTCAATACCATGGGTTGTATTTATAGTTTATTATTATTTTACTTTATTATTTTTATTTTTTATTGTATTTTGACCTAGTTAAAATGTTCATTACATTATGTGAACATTTTTATTTAATTTACTTTTATTTTTAATTTTGTGTAATTTGACATAGTCAAAATGTTAAACATGACATTACAACATTTCTATCATACTTTGTTGGAGAGCATAGTAACACAAAAATGTAATATTTAAATATATAAATAGTTATTTTCCTTTTTTTATATATGTATTTTATAATATATATTAATTGGTTTGTGTGGAGTTTAATTTTATGAAATAAATTTTATTAAAAATAAAAATTTAATGTTTATGTACCCAAACATTTGATATTTATGTATTTTACAATTTTTTTTAATTCATTAAACTAATTTATGTAAAATCTAGTTTTATTAAGTTATTAATTTAAATTTTATTAAAAATATTGAGGTTAAAATCTAACAAATTTTTAATAACAACCTTTTAACTTAAAAGTCACCAAAACCTAAATTCAATCTAACTTATTAAAAAGAAAAATACTAACATTATAAAAAACATATATAAAACTATTTACTTATGGATCTAATGGCCTAAAACATTTGAGTAGTCTAACATTTCATCCACCATCACCAGATGTTGCAAAGGAAACCACTGTAAGATTCTTAAAGAGATCCAATAGTTGATGCAAAAAAACAATTCTTTGAATTATTGATTTTCACATAAAGAATATCTTAACAATACACTCTATTATCAACTATTCTATATTCCATAGAAGTATTTTTAGTGTTAATCATATACTCCAAATTATGCCTTATGTAGTTGTTAAAATTGTATATATATATATATATATATATGACAAAAAAATCAAGAATAATATATAATCAAATTCATATATATATATATATATATATATATATATATATATATATATATATATATATATATAGAGAGAGAGAGAGAGAGAGAGAGAGAGAGAGAGAGAGAGAAACACACACACACACACACACATATATATGGTATAACACACAATTATACAATCAAAACTAACTATTGAATAGACTCTGAAAATTCAGAGCCAGGGCAAAAGTATTTCATTACAGAAAGCAATGCACAAGATAGGAAGACAAATATTCTAGTTTAACAAGGCATTAGAACTTAATTTTAATGAATGATCACATAGTCGAATAATTTTGTTTTGTTTCAATTTGATCCTATGGAATGATCTAAACTGTACTCAAACTTCTATGCAAAAATTGCAAAATATGTGTTTACAATTCATGATGAAGTATTTCCCGACTTCACAATATTTTGGTTGTAACAACCAAAATCATCACATACCATAACCAAAATGAGATAATATGAGGGAATACCAACATCCTAAAAAATACCTGTAAAAATTGAATAAGACATAATTTTATCTGTATAAGTTTGCAATCTGAGGACTAAAAAAGACGTGCACATCCACCAGAGTTGTTGTCCTGTCATCTCCAAAGACTAAATCTTTGCCATTCGATCTCTTGGCATATGAAAAGCCCAAACAAGATTTAGCGAACTTCAGATTTAATTGGCGGAGCGAATTGACTACATTTGAACGAAGTCATTTATATGCATACAATGATGACACCATGGCATAGGCCATGTTGCTGTAACTTCATAATTTCCTGCAACGAAGTTTCCAGGTAGAAAAAAGTATAAGAAGGAATGAGTGGGTAGTTTTGAATTATCTGCAACACAGAATTTGATAGCCGACCTTACATAATTTTATTTAACAAATTCAATCACTCTGAAAATACATGTAAGATTTTTTAATGGACTCGTCACGGGAAGCTCCACTCGATCTGTCCTCGCTAGGGCCTGGAATTTAATCTCCCACACCAATTTCACGGACGGATGCAAACAAAGTAATTAATTCAAGACGGTCCCACTATGATGATCAATGTGGGTAGAAGGTTTTTGTTATCTTGGGAATATTTAGAGTGGATCGATCCTCCATTGAATCAGAGCAGAGCAGATTTGTGTGTCCAGAAACCCTCCGATCCCTTGGAAGAAACCTTTCTGTAACAAAAGTTAATTTCTGAGATGTCGAGCGAGGACGATGATCGAGAAGAGGAGGACCTTTTCAAATGTAATTGAAGGGGCAGGCACAGAGGGATTTGAATTATCAACATATCTGGAAACAAAGGCAAAGTAAGCTAACGATTAATTTGAACCCACTGCCGGTGCCAACTTTGAAGAAACCCCAACAACCGCCACTGCCACCGTCGAATGCAAGAGGCGTGACCAAACCAGAGTTAGTTTAGGCCTACAAATCCACCCATGACAGATGCCATTGGAGGTCCAATGAGCGTGTCTTCCCTAAACTGAGGTCCTCCCCTCCTATAATCAAACAGAGTTGCCCCACTCCCTCCAACTTTGGGCAACAACTTCACATGCTCACTCTCCTCTTCTGGATCACCACCATGTTTTTTAGGACAATAGAATAAGAAAGCATTAAAATTGTCATAATAGTCATATGTACTTCTATATCCCTCTAGATTGAACCCATAAGATGATGTGTTTGATAGTGCATTGAATGATATTAAGCGAAAGAATGAAAATGATGCTTTGAAAAATAAATAACTTTATCTATGCAAAAATTGGAGGCCACCAAAGTAGCTTAAGACATTGCGGCTCGCGCCATATTCTTCAAAGAAACTTTGGTAGTAAGGTTAAATGCACAAAAACAAAAGCTCACGAAAACTAGCCAAAATTAGGATCGAACGCGGCAGAGCCCAATCTTACAGTTCAGACCAAAGTACAAATTTGAGCTTAATGTAAGTGAAAATTCCTACAAGAAGCAAGAATACGTCCAACGACAATGTTTAAAGGGAGGCTGATCTGTGTCTTCGTCTTTCTGACGGATCTGCGTCTGCATCTTTCTGGCAAAGCCCAATCTTACAATTCAGATCATCAAAATTCAAAAATTTGAGCTTAATGTAACTGAAAATACCTGCAAGAAGTAAGAATCCGTGCAAGGATGAAGTCTTCAACGAGAGGCTGATCTGCATCTGAGTATTTCTGATGGATCTGTGTTTGCGTCTGTGTTTTCTGACCATTTGAGGGTGAGATCATTCAAATTACAGGATGTATCGTATTTCATAGCAAGGTGGAAGACATTAGTAATGTTCAGTGAGTTAGCTAGTTAGTTAGGTTGAAGGAGGCATTGGATCTAATGGTCTAAAAAATTTTAATTGTCTAACATTTCATCCAATTGCCCAAACACGGACAGAGTAGCAACTAGGAAATTTGTTTTAAAATAGTGACGCCTTACGGTGTAATTATAGTTCATGAAATAATTGTTATATAAATAATTATAACTATTTCCTAACTATATAAGTATATGTAATTAACTAGATTATAGGGTTATATATATATATATATATATATATATATATATATATATTATATATATATATATGTATATATATATATATATATATATATATATATATATATATATAACATAAAATTAATATAAACATTTATTTAACCTTTTAAATATAATTTTATAATTAAACATATAACATACACATATATAAAGTAACATAATTATAGCTATAACTAATTTAAAACTATATAATTATAATCACAACTATATATATTTAACTATTATAAAGTTATAATATCACTCACACACAAACACACACACATGTATATAACATAACATAACATAACATAACGTATTAACTATAACTAGATAGTTCATAACATAATTATATTAGATATATAATTTAATATTTATATATATATATATATATATATATATATATATATATATATATATATATATATATATATATAACCTAAGATAATTCTATATCTATTTATCATAACATATATTTTCTTGAGGTTATATATATATATATATATATATATATATATATCAACAATGCATCATTAATAGATACATTATATCTATCATGAAAAATGTATTTGGTCTAGTAAATAAAAGCATTTAGACTCAAGTTTCTAATTCGTACCATATTGTTTCATTATGTAGTGTGTTGTATAAGAAACATTGTCTTCATGTATTTGCACCTAGTATATGTCATGTGTCAAAGTCAAACATTAAGAATGTAAATTCTATTGTAGTACTTGGTTGGCATGCAATTTTATTAGTTTAGTAAATAGTTTTATTTCAATTTTTTACATATATATTTACATATTTACGCCCTATGAATAAAATGCATTATTTAGAAACGAGAAAAAGTGTGAGGGTAAATTTTATCACTTCTTTCGAATGTATTTACATGGAACTCAATGTAATTTGGTTGATAAATTATCAAAAAATGGACTCTAAATTTTAGGACTTCACGCTAGATTATTATGCTTGAGTTTAGAAATAGTTTTTTTGTCAAAAAAAATTTCTTGGATTAGTTTATATGTATATATATAATATGTTGAGGCATCCCATATGTGTGCCCCAATTACATGTCAACGTAGTGCGAGAGGTTCTCTTATACGTTGTTAGGCTCATGATAAATCACATAACCCACTGAGAGTTCATGTTCTCATCATATAGCTTGCCTCCGATGTTAGTCAGAGTGTGAGAGGCAGTGTTTATGTCTTTGTTGATGACCATGCTACATCCAATGGACCTTCCGCACCCATTTCAGGTACACCTCTTGCATTTTTAAATCCTATTTAAACTTTATGTGTTTATGTCATGAAATTGTCTTCAACTGATGTGTTTAAATTTAATGTATATGTTATTATGCTTATATTCTATTAATTATATATGTTAAATTATGTTTATGATTTACATGTCCTCAATAGGTCAAATATGAGGATCCGAGTGCAACATCGATCCCTCTGTGGGATGATGCTACAACTCAGATCACAATAGAGGATGTTATGACCCTTCATACACAGATCACAACAGAGATGAACAATATCCCTGCCAATTTACCGACTCATATTGCATTGTCTTTGATGCTGGATAACATGACTAGGTTGATTGATACCTGTCGGAGGTCGAGCCCACATAGCCACATATTACAGTTCATACATAAGGTAAGGAGGCATGAGGTTAGAGGCCCAAATTCTTGGGAGAAGTTGAAAGATTCCACCAAGGAAATTGATGTTCGTGGGGAGTTGTTTGATATCCCTTCGAATCTCCTTACTAGACATAAAGGTTCGATCCAACTGAAATATTTTAGTAATGTTCCTGCAACCCCTTTCATGTATGATAGATTCATTGGATATTGGTGCAAGTTACCCAACCATGACCATGTCACAATTTATTTTTCTAAGAATTTACATGCAGATTTTGTGTTACATATGAGGCTGCATTACACTGATACCAGATATAATATTTATGGTACTTGCATTGGACGTAGCTATAAGTGCGAGGGGGATCGTAGGGACACTGAGAATTTACCAGCACCTCTGATATTCTCGCCACTACCATCTGTGAGATTGGTATTCCCTGGAGAGCGAGGATCTATTTCAACTTGGTGGTGAGATGCGGGAGACTATTGCAGACAACATGCAGGTGTCATTAACTAGTGCACATGTTGCATTACATGGAGAGATTAGGATACCATCACGACTACCTCGTGACCCACTAGTGCTCTTATACCATGATGCATTTCTCGTTAGTTTACATTTTGATCATATTTTGACACATACATGTATGTATCATGATTTCATTCATGATACTTTGAGGGTGCATGGCCCACATGACATAGACCACGTACATATATATATGAAAATTTTGACTCTTAGTGTCAAATTATGCATAATTATTTATATTAAAATTTCTAGTGTGTATTATATTGCATCCTTTATATTAATAAGTTCATGATAACATGTAAACATGTCCCAAATAGATGGATGAGCTTACAAGTTCATCTGAGGGGGTAGTTGATCAACCAGGGAACCCTTGACCTAAGCACATTTCCATGGATTCTCCTCCACCTCCACCTCCACCTTATATGTTCACTAATGTGGAGGAGAGTCAGTATGGACAATGACATGAACCAACAAGTGAGGTAAACTTATTTATTCCTAAGATTTCAACATATATATATGCTAATTAATTTGTACACTAATTATTATTTGTCCTTGCCATTGTGTACACAGGCCCATATGCAGAGTTCCTTGATGCCACTTTTATGTGGAAACATGAGTGGGATGTTGGGTTTAGAGGCACTAATGATGTAGACCCCAATCATCGAGCCACAAGTAGGGGAACACCAAACCTAGATTCATGACCAGACCCCCATCCTATCAGACTTGCATTTGAACTCGACTGAGATTAGTAGATTCACATATATATGTAATTAAAAATGTGGTTCAATATAATTTATTTCCAAATTATTTATTTGTATAAATAATGATCTAATTAGTTTGAATTTGAATCTGTTATATTATAGTACCAGCTTATGGGCACTTACCTTGCAAAACTCACATAAGAGTTTTGGTGGTACTTAGAATGTCCTAGTGTGAACATATTTTCAGGCTCATTTCGTAGGGAATATTCACATGTGTGATACTGAATTTGTATAGTTTCGTACATAGACAGTTTACGGATGTACATCATGGAAATTATTTTAGTTTATGGATGCTTACTATTTTAGTTTATGGATGTTCATGTGATATTTGTAATTTTTCGATATTTTCATATGGATAGTTTATTGATACATGTATTCACTATTTCAGTTTATGGATTTGTATTAATCTTGTTTATGGATGTTCATTAATTTTTGCAGTTTAAATGGATCTATTAAAATTATTTTGTTAATTTAATAAATTTTCTATATACTATAACTTTTATTAGTAAAATATATGCTCAATTTTGATTTCCAGTTTCATAGACTAAGAAAATAAGTACAATATTAAAATTTTTGATGCAGGTCACATTGATACTTAAAATAAACTAAAATATATCATGTATCAATTTAATATTGAGCATGGAAATAATTCCAATCATGTTTCATATTGGCTTGTAGAAAGTGTCTTTTAGTGTAATCAACATGTATGTTATTACAGCTCATTTTTTAAAATACCTTATTTGAATTATTAAGTCATCTGGGTCTCTCTCTCTCTCTCTCTCTCTCTCTCTCTCTCTCTCTCTCTCTATATATATATATATATATATATATATATATATATATATATATATATATATATATATATATATATATATATATATATATATATATATATATGTGACTTTTTTTTTACCCACCCATATACCATTGCATGAACAATTTTTTTGAATATTTCAATCAATTTCTTATCTCAAGGTTCAATTAAAAAACATAAATATGATTGAAATACGTTTTATTCAATTTTAATATTAAAATATGTCATGTAAAGAAGAAATAGGTTTTATTCAACAATATATGGTAGCATTTCTATAATTTTATATAATATTATTAACTTTCCTAAATTTACAAGCAGTTATCCAAATATTTCAATGAATTCCTTATGATAAAAATTTATCTTCTTCCCTCTCTCCCCCTTCCATCTATATCTCTATCTCCCTTTGTTTCTCCTTCTTCATCTCTCTATATAACCCTGCAAGCATACACATTGTTTCTCCATATTTATCTAGATCCCCCTCTCTCTCCCTCTCTCTCTCTCTCTCTCTCTCTTCCCTTTCTCTCCCTCTATCTCCCCTTCTAGATCTCTATTCCCCTTCTAGTCATGGGTCTCCCCTTCTATCTATCTTCCCTCCTAATGTTCTCTCTCCTTCTCTCTCCCTCTCCCTTGCGACTCCCTCTCTCTCTTCATCTCCCTTGCCACTCCCTCTCTCTCTCTCCACCTTTATCTCTCTATATGTCTCTATTCTTACCCCCCTATCCCTCTCCATCCTACTCCATGTTTCTCTCTCTCCCTCCCTTTCAAGTCATCTCTCTCTTCCTTTCTCTCCCACCTCCCTTTCAAGTCATCTCTCTCTTCCTTTCTCTCCCACCTCCCTCTGACTCTCCCCCACTTCACTCACTCACTCACTCTTTCCCTCGAGATTTGTCCTACAAATCTGTTGACTATATCCCCCCCCCCTACCTCATTCTCTCTCCCCCTTCTCTCCATCTAAAGTCCTTATTTGTCTTTTTATCTCGCCCCATAACATACACACTCTCTCTCCATCTCTCCCTTGTCACAATATCTCTCTCTCTCTCCGCCTTTCTCTCTCCATAAGTCTTGAACTTATTCAATCCCTATATTTTCCTCCAATTCCATCTCCCAATCCCCCTCTCTTTCTCGGAGACTCTGTGCTCCTCTTTCTCTCTCCATCTTTGTGTCCCCCTCTCTCTCTTACTCTTGTCTCCTACTCTCTCTCACTCTTTATTTCAAAAATTTTAAATATTTTAGTAAGTCAGTTATATATATATATATATATATATATATATATATATATATATATATATATATATATATATATATATATGTATATATATATATATATATATAATTTTGATGTCATACAACAATTTAATTTTTTTATATAATAAATATTTAAAATGCAATATTTCAAATGTGTGTTGTACATTCACCTCAAGGTAAGATTATAACTTTCCATGGAAATATTAGCTAAAATTTTCCAAAATATTAATGTTCCAGCTACCTCCGTCATAATTACATAGAGTGATTCATATCTTCCAACTCAAATTGTTTAGATTTATTTCTTTAAAGGTAGCTTTAGGTTATCATTACTTCAAGATATTAAAAATACTCTATATTTTATTATGTTAGATTTATAAAAAAATTAGGTTAAACAAAATTAACATATATATTGAGTCAACTTGCATGACTATTTTTGTGTTAATGACTCTTTTGTTGATGTCTATGGAACATATCAACCACATTTCTTAATGTGGTTGTGCTAGAATATATTATAATATAAAAAATTTATATTATATTAAAGTTAATAATATGATATTAATCCAAAATTAATAAATTTAATATTAACATTTTTTTTGTAAGCTTGGCATGACTACATCTTCATCATGTCCAATATATCACCCTGATCAGGACGAGGAATTGAACCAATGACTTCACATGAAGGAGTGCCTTAACAGAGCACCCGGTCACTGTCTGTCCAAGACCCTGTGGAAAAATTTAATATTAGCATTAAAATATATTAATATTGAATTTTAAATGTTAATGTAATTTCATCGTTTAATTTAATAATAAAAATAATATTCTTTTAATATTAATATTAAATTTAAAAAAAAAATTTACATGAAATTATATAAATAATTCTAATAATATTTGGAATTTTAAAGTGAGGTAAATTTTTAATTTTATATTATTCATTTTTTTTATCAGGGCTCAATCGAGCATAATAATTTTATCGAGCTACATAACTCGATCGAGCCATAATGATCGATCGATCTCCTGTAATTACGTAAATGGCTCAATCGAGGGTCTGTGAAATCCTCGATTGAGCCATTTAAATTTGAAATTAAGGCGATCAATTGAGTGCTTTAAATGCTCGATCGAGTGTCTTAAGTCCTAAATTCAGCAATTCCAGCACCCCTTCTGCAAAATTTTCTACAACTCCATTTTTTACCCTAGCAGCCTTAGGGCTAGATTTATGCTCAGGTGGTGGGGTTGATCACGTTGGATTCATGAAGGAATCCTCTATCCAATGGAATATGAGTTTGACATTTTTGAATTCATATGATATTTTTCATCTAATTTCTTGTAAGCATATGGTTTGATTTTTTTTTAATTGTTTTAAGGAGGTTGAATAAGAAATCAATATCGTAAAATATACACAACGAAAAAATTTCAAAAAATATCACTATCTTTGTTTATGAACAAATGTGTTTGAAAAATGTAATTGAAATATTACTTCGCCAACTTCGAAAGATAATAAAAAATATATTTTTTGCATTAAAAAAAGATAATACTAGCAATTGCACGTAATATTGCAAAGGAAACGTCGTAAGGAAGATGCTAGAAAGACATCAACTGTAATTAATTTGTTGTGTCGTTATATATATATATATATATATATATATATATATATATATAATGTTTGTAATAGACATTGCATTTTCATATTTGAAAAGAAAGTTATGGTAGAATTTGTGAAGATATCGTGGGTCTGAAAAACAATATTTTTTTGTGAAATATGTAAATGTAAAAATATTGAAATGAATTATTAAAGTTGTTTTTATTTAGCAGGAGTTATAATACTTTATTAATATGATACTGAAAAGAATACATAGTTATATTGTTGAAATAAGTAGAAGATGTAATGGAAACATTAGTTGATGGCAATAGATTTATATTATGTGACATTTTAAGGATGTACAATGTTTGAAATGTACAATTGAAGAGTGTGTGATTGTTGAAATGTACATTGCATTTTAGTATTTTGCAATAAAGTTGTTATTTTTTGTAAAATATTACAAGTATATCATGAAAAAAATGATTGATGCTGAGGTTGTTGAAGAGTTAGGAGATATGCTGAAGTAATAAGCAACATGCAAAAATAATTTTTTTTTTTTTTTTTAAATTAGAATTTTTTTTTTTTGAAAAATGGAAATTGACTTGTTCAAATTGACTATAATGAGGTTGTATGTGAATTCTATCTTAAAGAAATTATATTGAATGAAACTGAAGCTACCTGTAATATCAGAAATTGAAAACGTTTAGTCATAGATGCAGGTTGATCGATGGCATGCTGAACACCATTGGAGATTTATTCTGAATTGCAGATGCCTATTTCTGGATTGCCATTTTGCTCTTGTTTTTCGCACTTTATCTCGTTCGTGTATGTGGATTATACGTGTTAGACTAGATTTTGTTTTTTGTAACAATTCTATAGTTGGTTGTAGTCTGTATAGTGGTACGTTTGGATTTGGTACCAACAGGAATCTTTTTTGTATGTCGTGTAATGCGTGAATTGTTGTATCAATTTTTATGCGGTAGTTTTGTAGCTGTGATATCAAGGAGTCCCTGTTTTCTGTTTCAAAACAAATAAAATGTTAGAAGAAAATAGTTAAGAATTATATCAAGAATGTAATATTTGGAACCATTTATTAACAATGAGTAAATTAAGTTATTATTAATAGGTAGAAATGATGTGTGATAAAAATATTTTGGAGTTGATAATATTTAGAAACCTTTAGGAGATGTTATATATGGAATGTAGTAGCTGTGTAGCTGTGATAACTTTGATTCCACGTGTTATGTTTCAAAATATAGAAAATGTTAGAAGGAAATAATTAATAATTATATAAGGAACGTAATATTTTAAACCATTTATTAATAATGAGTAAATTAGATTATTGTTAATAGGTAGAAATGATATGTGGAAACTTGTAGGAGATGTTAACATATGGAATGGAGTTGGTCATTTGTAGGGGATATTGAACGGAGAAGTTCTTCTGTTTGTTTTCTACGAGCAATATTTTTGTTGTATTTCATTTTCATGAAATGATCGAAACTGAATGAAGGGAAAATTCAGAGATTCTGTAGTGAAGGGACTCTTTAAATTGTTGTGAATGTGAGGCCTTGTCATTCAGTTTTTCCAATGTTTATCGTTGCTTTTGGCAGAGTCATACCTTGAGATTTATGTGGAGTTTATGCCCAAGCCATTTTTAGTGGAATTTGCGTACGACTATTTCTTTTTATTGATGGAATAGGCAAGTGAGTGGGGTTTGTTTCATCCCAAGCATGCCCGATGTATTTTGGAAATTCAATGACGAAAAATGTTGGAAGTTGTGAAGGTGAAGTTGATTCTTTGTAGAAGATGGATATGATTTCCTTGAGGGAACCATTAACAAGCCTTGCTGAAACCAAAAGGTTGGAAGTCAACATTACTTTTTTCCCTTTGCAGAGGTAGAAAATTCGCTCGAGTTGCTCATCGTCTGAAGAGAAGGTAGAATGTGTGTTGTCGTCTTCTACGATGGATCTTGCAATTGGAGTGTTTAAATATTTTATCATTTTCTTGTTATGATCCAATTTTTGAGCATTTGTTGGAAATAGATGCATAGAATCATGGAAAGAATGTATTTCATCTTCAAAAAAGAAAGAGTTTGTTCGCGTAATAAGGATGTTGTAGTCGTCAATTGTTGGATTTTCACTTCTAATGTTTTGGAGGATGTTTCTGAAAGTAACTTGAGCATTGTTCTCACCTTGTTGACGAAATATTCTTTCCAATGTGATGACTGTGTTGAATGTGTTCCACAATGCAGTTCCATGACTTGTGCCTACATATAGTGGTATGTCTTTGACGGGTGGTAACTGGCCGAGATCACCAACTAATATAATGGAACAACTGCCGAATGGAAAGTTTCTCTTTAATGGAAATTCTTGTCGAAGACGTTCATCAATCTGGCTAAGAAGCTTAGGTCCAATGAAGCTCATTTCATCGATTAGTATGTACCTGATATGATTAATTTATTCTTGGAATTTTGCAAGAGCATTGCCTTATAATGGTGTAATATTTTTTATTGGAAGGTGGAGGGCGCCATGGATTTTTGATGCTTGTATGTTGAATGCTACAACACCTGTAGGGGCTAGGAGCATGATCGGTGAAGGTTCTGAGCCGACAAGTGTTATGAGAATTTCTCTGATGCAATTTATAAGAAGGGATTTCCCAGTTCCAGCAGTGCCTTGTATTATCATTCGCAGAGCAGGTAAGATATCCTTCTTACTGGAGTGAGTACAAATAATATTCAGAGATTTTTTTTGCATTGGAGATAATGAGTTAAGGCACGTCAAAATATCTGTATTTGTTTGAATAATTTGATGGAAAAAATGATTATTCTCAATGAATTGTCAGCCTATTTCTTGGAAATGAAATGGGATAGTGGTATGATTCCAATTATGGTTGTCATCAAAACCATGAAGGCCAAGAATTTGAAGGTCATTTATGAGTAGTTCATCTGTAGGGTACAACTAAGAGAGTAATTCCTATTCATTTAGGTCCATGGTTTCTGGAGGATGGAATTCACGAATAGTTGAGTTATCATTTGCAAGAGTATCGATATCAGATACTGTGCGGTGTTGATGCCAAGGTTCGTAGAATGGACGAAATTCTTGCCAGTTTTTGATAAATTCTTCAGCAGAATTTCCTATGTCACGGGCGATATGAAAAAATGGTTTGTAAAGCATAAGTTCAACTCTACATAAGTCAGCATAGGAAGATTCGGTTGTGGATGGTATTGAGGAATAGTGTGGTATGATACGAAGAATTTCTTGTTTGGGTCTTTGTTTCCATTTTTTTTTCTTACAACGGGGATCATATGACCATGATATTTTTATTTCTATAAGTGATGCAGATTCTAAGGCAGATGGGCGATAGATGTATTTATCTATGAAGTGTGGTGATGGAGGAGTGGTGGTGTTCTTTTTTGGAAGGCGCATATAGATTTGTTGGCTTACATTTAAAGGGAAGAAGGAGCGACTACACAATGTTAATTGTAATTTCTATATCATATGACAGGTTTCTTGTGCTCCTATGTCACGATCGACAAGAGTTTCTGCAAGGAATTTTTGAAATGCAGATGTTGTTGAGTCAACATTAGGTGAAGCGAGTACAATTCTACGTAGTATGTCATGGAATGTTTCAGATTTCTTTTCTACTTTTGATGCATATTTCACAATATATTTATGAACAACATGGATTGAGAGAACTGGTTGGCAATCAACATTTGCACGCTAGATAGATAGGATGGTAAGGTTATGGGTATTTAGTCGATCATCATTGTGAGCGGGGGTGTATGTCTTTTGGCCATTGGAGTCAATGAACAAGGAGGAATGTACTTGTAATTTCCAAGGTGCTTTATATCGACATTCAAATGAGGAGCCTTTTTTTCTTAGGCATGTGTTTTCAATTCATTTTGTGTGTCTCTCAATGTAATTGATAAGTTGGAAATAATCATTAAAAGGATTGTTTATGAGAATATCTTACGTGGAAAATAAGCAAGGGTCTTCTAAATTTGTTTCAGAGATTGATTGGTTAGAAAGTGTCCAAAGACGAGGGTTCCAAGCTGATATGTATTTGTCAAAGAATTGTTTAGTACTATTAACTGCTTCTGTGTTATCCCAATTAAAGTTTCCATATCAGGTGCATTTTGTATCCAGAGGAAGCCATGGATGTGCGATGATCCTCTATGTTGCCATTCATACCTGTGAATGATGTATTTTTGTTAGAAAATTTTTAGTTAGATGGAGTTTGATGTATAGAGAATTATGAAATTAATGTGGTAGAGTTCATACATGTACCAGTAGTCTTTTATTTGTAAGTTTTTCTCCAAGATAAGTTCATGAAATATTGTGAATCTATGGTGCATATATATTGATGTTAAGTGGGGGTTAGAGATAATGTTATCATTCCTCCATTTGTGTTGTTTTCCAACATCAGGAGGTGGAATTCCTAGCATGATTGCATGAAGATCAGACCATTTTGTATCAGCTGCACTTAATGTGAAGAAGAATGTTGGGTAGCTGAGTTGAGATATCATGTCTGTCAGTTCATTTTTAGCTTTATGCAAAAAAGATCTTGTGCCACATAGAGAGCTACCAAAGCGCATCACTTGTTCTGCCAATTTGTCATCTGCAAATTGTTCTAATCAGATGTTCAATTCATGGATTGATGTTGGGAAGCCATATCCAATGTTTTTTTTTTTACAAAGAAGGACGTTGTTGCTTGACTGCGATGATGCATCATGAGACAGTATATGTAGTAGCAAAAGCGAGGGTGCTTGCCGAATTTGTTATCATGGTAATGCAGAAAATGAAGTACGTATTCATGTAACTGCACTGTCTTTATTCTTGGTTGATTTGGTAGTGCAGATCCTGTGGGGAATAGGGTTGGGAAATCCATAGAGAGTAGACATCCTGTGTTGTATTCATTGATTGGGGATAGGCTTATTGGTGGCCATTGAATTGTAGTAGCAGAATGGTGGTTGTATGCATGTCAATAATGCCGTATTTCTTAGATTTTTGTATTTCTATTAGGAATAGTGGGAATGAATGATGATGTATGGTGTGGGTATTGGTTTATGGAATATTCAGTGGGGAAAAATTGTGTTTTAATTGAAAGTTGAGTATTTGGATCTGTGGTATTGGAATGGTGAAGGGATGAGGATATTTTAGTGACGAGTTCTAGTAAGGATGCTAGTGCATTATGATCAATGCGAGCATTCCTATAGTAAGGATCACTTGTCAATTTGTATTCTAATGCAGTGAGAACTCGATGTCTACTTACATTGCAATCATAAGCTTTATGGTCATTAATTTTACAGGTAACGATTAAAATATCCACGTCTTCAACACGTTGTGGCAACATGCATGTTATTTCTGTAATGTCTTGCAGAAAGAAAATCATGTGGCCAGTGTATTTATATTGGCCACCACGTGCATGTGTTAATTGGAGTATAGGGTTAACCCTAGCAATAAGAATTTCTTCTATTTGTGAAAGAGCAGCCTGGACAGGTGGTTGAGGACCAGGGTGCATGTTGTTTGATAATGAGAAACGACGATTTTTTTCAGACATGCATATGTAACAATAATAGATTTGGTTCGACATGCGGATATGGATTCCGGGATATGATTCAAGACAAATGGAGCATGGTGATTTAGGTTCAAGATTATCAATTCTTGCACTGAATTCATGTTGTGCATCATTAGTATGAACATCGTTGAAAGCATGTGTAATGGAGGGAGGGGTTGAATGAGATATGGATGAATTTGTTTGAGAATCATTATTGTGAACGTTGTTGAAAGCATGTGGAATGGAGGGTGGTGGAAAATAAGCTCTGGATGAATTTGTTAGAGTGGTTTGTTGAGAAGATGGACGACTTGAAAATTGGGAAAGAGAATTTCTTTCGGAGTGGGAATTGTTTGATGGAAATTGTGAATTTCCATCGTATGTTCTTGACAATGAATTTTGAGTTTTCTTTTGCCTTTTGTTTGTTTGGGAATCTTTGAGGGTTTTTTTAGCATGATAAGCCTCACGTTGATGTGCATTTATTCGTTCTTTATTTGCTGCATAGTATCTTCACACGCGTTCATCATTAGAAGTAGTAGACATTTCGACAAGTTAATGCACCTATACAAAAGAGAGATGGAGTGACAATGTTAGTTGGAGAGACAACAACCATGTTATTGTATGGAAGGGGAAAAAAGAAATTGAAGTTTACAATTTATTTTTGTTAATATATTATTAGAACAATGTGTTTGAAAGTAAGTTTTAGTAATTTGTAGCTATAGAGGAAGATAATAAGATCTTTTGATAACAATATGTTTGAGATTATATTTGAGTATTTTAGAGATGTACATGAAGATAATTGGATATGTAATCCGTAAAGTTGCTTGATTTGTTAACAGGGAAAAAGTTAAAGTAATGTGAATTACCTTAAATGAAATTACATACAATGAGATGTTTTGTTGCAAAACATATGAGTAAAGAATAAGAGATATATTTGGAAAGGAATACAAAAGACTATTGTCTATAAACATAATTTTAAATTAAAATAATAGAAATTAGGAATAACGCAAAAGTACTTGTAATGATATTTATCTATGATATTGAGATTTTATTGATTGCTTGAAGGATGTTGTTGCATTCTTTTGAGAATTGCAAGCTTTCTTCTTTGATGATAACACATTTCAAGCGTGGTATGTCTCTAAATGTTTCTGTCTTCACTGATAGTGTCAAGATGTGATATTTCCAGAGTGTTTTGGAGACAATTTCCTTTATTACATCAGGATCCTCAGATAACAAATAGAAGTCCTTTGCATTAACTCCAAGCATTTTAGATGCTACGTCTTCGAAAGCAACTGTTGAAACCAACTAACTAGTGTGATCTTGTACATATATCTTTATTAAGTATCTGTAATCACAATTAGTTACTTCGGTGTTGCATTTAGGGCAATACTATGTGCTTGAATTCTTTGGAATAAGTTTCTTCATGCATTTTTTCTTACAACAATAGATGGCATGATAGGTAGTAAAAATTTTCCATCCATATTTTTGTTATTGTTCCCTTGACTTGGTAGAATGAAGGTATCTCTGAGGACTTGATATTCTAAATATCCGCAATCGTTATTTTTTTGGGTTGATGGCCAAAATAAGGTGAATATCTTTTTGTCAGTGGTGTAGAAGTTGTAGTGGAACCTTATTTTCTAAACCATGACTTTAGGATATGAGCCTCTTCGATGTCAGGATCTACAAGAATAATCGATCTTGTTGTAGTATCGACATTTTTTCCATTAAATTTAGCAACACGAGTGGACTTGATTGCTATGATGGGATTATTTCCTGTAGCACATAAGATGGAAATTTCTTTTGATACTCCATCAAAATTACCTTCCCAAAAGGTTGCATCCATGTTATATCCGGACATGTCTTGAATATTTACTATTTTTTTTGTAACTTATGAGCCATATTTTCTGTGTATGGTGGATGGGTTGAAAATGCTAGCAACAATACCAAGAACATCAACAATGGAGTTGACATTTTTTGTTATGATATCATTGATTGATTTTATATTGAAATGCATTGTTGGGTTGGATCTTCTTTCATTGGCAACATAATATATGGTAGATGTAGCATTTAACAAAATTTCCTACTCATTGTTTAACTAGTTGTATTGTTTATTAGCCATTTTCACATTGCCTTTTGAGACAATGTACATATTTCCAACTTGGATTTTATCAAAGAAATAATCGGCAACATTTTTGAAACATGTAATGTGTATTTCTCCACCTTCTGTATCGTAGAGGTCGAATCCAAACACTTTACCAGGACCATATTGATTTTGAAATTTTCGAAGAGGTGTCTTTCTTTGAACATATCCTTTTATGCACCAGCTTTAATCGTAAGGGTTTATTGCTTTGATTGGAATTTGGACTGGTATAATGGATGCAGTAGGAATGTCAGAAAGGGTGCAGTGCCTTTTCGACGAAGGTTGTTGGTTCGATGATGATGAAGCTTCTTCTTGAGAAGTGATTGGGATACTCAGACTTTTTGGAATACCAAATAAAGGTGCAAATGTAGTACAAATTTCGAAGCCTAGTAGCGTTATAGAGCTACATGGTAAATGATAGTAATAAGAGAAATTGTTAGAGTTCAAAGTCATATTAAGGAAATATGTAAAGTTTAAATAAGAATTTTTTAGCAAACTTACATTGATGGACCAATAATTGAAGTAGTCCAACTTTTAACATGTATAATTGAACCTTTTTGAAGCAAGCTTGCTTCAACGAGGTCATTGAAAGTTATTGGAAGCATAAGGCACTTCATATGTGTGCCATCAGAGATGGCGGTGCAATATCGTACTGTTTAACTTTTTATTGATGTAATACGTTCAAGTTCAACGATTTGTAGAAATGGTTGAATATGAATTTTCCCCGAGAGCATTGAGGAAATAACATTCTCAGTAGGATTTGTTGTCATTTTCTGAAAACAGAGATAAAAGAATAATTAAAATTGTTTATATGTGGTTTTGAGTTAGATGTATAATTACGATTCCTATAAAACTACATGAGAATTTAAAGGGAGCCGAAATGGATCATTAATAGGTAAATGTAAGTTAAAAAATAATGATTGTGTGAGTGAAAAAAATATGCCTATATGTAAAACTAAAGTTTTTTTCAAAAATCATGGATGAAGTTATAATTATTGTTTGAAAAGTTAGTTTTTGTAAATTAATCTAAATTTTAATATATAAAAATTATGGATCATTCGTAGGTAAATCTTTGTTAATTTAAAACTAATGATTATGTTGATTATAAAAAACTAAATGATAAAAATGTTGATGGTGCTAGAAAGAATCTTCCACAAAACATAGAAAAATAATATCTTCTTCAATTTATTAATATGAAACTCAAATTATTATTAATATTCCTCTATTGCAATCATTTAAGATACCAGAGCACTTTTCCACAATAATATTTACCCACAACCACCTTTGAAATAATCTTTGCTAAAAGACATCTTCACAAATGTGAAACTTAGAATATCATGAACACAAAGTATCACTAAAAAGAAACAATCTTCTAGAAAACATGTGCACTATAATATCTCCCCATGAAAAATAATCCATGCATAAGAGTGCATGAAAAACAAGTTAATGACATCTTCACAAATGTGAAACTTAGAATATGATGAACACAAAGTATCAGTAAAGAGAAACAATCTTCTACAAAACATGTGTACTATAATATCTCCACATGAAAAATAATCCATGCATAAGAGTGCCTAAAAAACAAGTGAATTTAACTATTTTTCTAATTAAAAATATTCATTTTTGAACAAAACACATCAACACAAAATATCACTAATAAGAAAGAATCTTGTACAAAACATAGAAAAATAATATCTTCTTCAATTTATTAATATGAAACTCATTTTATTATTAATATTCCTCTATTTCAATCATTTAAGATATCAGATTAGTTTTCCACAATAATATTTACCCATAACAAAATTTAATCTTTGCTAAAAGACATCTTCACAAATGTGAAACTTAAAATATCACTTTCCAAATAACATTAATATTTTTTTAAGAAAATTATATTTCTAATAACATTAATATTTTTTCAAAATTAATTGTTTGATGAAGTAATTTGATGCCTATGTGGTATATAAATTGAATTAGTAGTACACATGTAAAGAAAGAGTCACCATCACACTATCCCTCAAAGCATTTTATCTTAAAATTATCCAGAAAATGATGAAAACAATGATAGCTTTGCATTTCCAAGCACCACACAAATCAAACGAGCGTAGGAGAATATTAAAACTATTAAGAAGATGTATTAAAAATTTCTAAATAATAAAGATCTTTTTCATCATAATATTTTTCCTGAGGGAATGAAAAATATTGATAAAAGTAAATCAAAGTTTTTCAAAGAATTTGTAGAGCTGGGGGTACCTCACTTTAAACGTCTATACAAATAAAAATAGAGTAAACGTAGAAGAAATAGTGAATATCACCTCGGTCTTTCTGAGCATTATTGGTGAAGAGGATAGCTAATTGCTTGTGGAGGAGGTGTCTATAAAGAATTAAAGGTTGTCCTCTCTACTCTTCAGAAGGACAAGAGAACCGCTCTAGATGGATGGATTGTGGAGTTCTTTTCAAACTTTTATGATTTTATGGGTGAGGCACTGTTAAGTGCAGTGTAGGACACAAGAAGCACATAGATGTTTTTGGGTTGGGCTTTAATCTCACCTTCTTTCTATAATCCTCAAGAAAGACATTCCAATTTCTTTTGCAGACTTCAAGCCAATGTCACTATGCACTGCATTTATAAGATCACAACATAAATTAATATAATTAGGGTGCACAGGATTAATTTGAGTCCATCTCTAAGAAGAAATTTGGCTTCCTGGATGGTAAACAAATCTATGAGGCCATAAGTCTGGCAAAAGAAGGATTGCATTCAATTAAATCTAATAAAATGTAAGCAATGGTAATGAAATTGGACCTCCTCAAGGAATTTCATAGATCTAATTGGCTATACTCAAAAGTCATGTCAATTCATATTGACTTTTGTCTCCAGATGGTGAATTGGATAATGGGTAATTTATCCTCCTATCTATTTTGTTGTTTTTGATTAATGAATTTTCCTTTGAGTTCTTCAGGCTCTTTAGAGCATTGAAACAAATGTATTCTTTGTTTTCTTTATTATTTTTAATTATCGTTGAAAGGATTAGACTAATTTTAGAGGCAAAATGCATAGGATCTCTTGACTGCATAAATATGGTAGATCTTTCATCTTGAGTCACTTTTCTTTGTAAATACATGTTTTTCTTTTCTATGATGGCTTTAAAAGGGATGTTACAAATATCAAATAGATTCTGGATGTCTATAACCTAGCGTTAGGTATGGAGATTAATATTAAAAAATCATCAATTATAGACCTTCCTTATCAGTCAATGAATTATGAAACAAGGTTTAAATATGATGGCCTCTTCTTGAAGCCAAATGGCTACAAAAATATTGATTGGCAAAGATTAATAGAAAAAATTTTAGTGTAACCGTTGATTATCATTAGGGAAAGGCTTACCCTAGTTAAGGCTGTCTTGCATGTAATTCTGATTTATTGGTTATCCATGGCTCATATCCCTAAAGGAATTCGAGAATTAATCAGAAAGAGAGTCTTCAAATTCCTAGAAGAGGCAAGAGAGAAGCATCAGAATACCAATCTTCTCATCCATCCTTTTCCAGGACATGGATTGGGATGTTTGAGAGCTGCACCCATAAGGGAGCGGTAGATACAAACAGTAGATGCTAGTTGGGTTAAATTTGGGAACCATGGCTTCATGAAGATATCTTCCGATTAGAGCAAAGTTCCATTAGCATAAAGAAAAGCACATGGAAACATCTAGCACAAAATTTGTATAGAAAATAGTAGATGTTGGACTGGGTTAAACTTGGGAGTTAAATGTGTATAGAAAATAGTAAATGATTTGTAAGTTCTTCAAAAAAACATTCTAGGAGAAAGGATCATGTTTTTTTTCTTTTCAAATCTGTAATTTGCAAGAGTTCAACAATTGATGAAAACCATAAACTCTATTTTCTAAAGAGTTGTTGGAACACGAATAGACTGACTTGGGCAAGATGAGAAAGTAGAACAAGCCTTACTTACTGTTAAATTTTATAAGATAGGCAAAGAGTGATGTAGCTTTAGTTTTCAATTGATTCGTAATTTTTTCACTCCTTGAATTTCATACCTAAATTGGGTTTTACACTTGTTTACTGCATGACACAAATCTATTCTTCTAAGCTCAATAAAAGTTAAGGGTTTTTCTTGTCCTAAATTTCTATTGACTAGTCCTTAGTCATTGTTACATTACTTAATTTGTCCTAAACTGGACTGACTTGGATTATATTTTGTTTGGAAGAGTTCAACAATTGATGGTAAGGTAAGGACCTCATTACAAAGTTCATCAATGGTAGCTTTTTTATGGAGTTTTTACAATATTTTACTCATTTTGATAAATTGATCAAAAGACCAAGTAGGCAAAGTTTTATGGAAAAGCGATATAGTCAAATTAGATTTGCAAGACTATGCTTGATCCAACACCCAATAACACATGTTTCAAATGGATTTGCCACAAATATTACATTGATGAAATACTATGCTCTAAAGGCTACTTGTAAAAAACCACAAACTCTATCTTCTAAAGAATTTTCAGGCACGGGTATTCTGTAACACATGATGTTACATTTAATAGGCCTTTTATAGGCCATGCGGTCAACCATCCATGTGAAATCACACAATTTTCCTATCCTGCACACCTCGCATATCAGTGGTTGGAATTTGAGGGGGAAATCCAAAAATGGAGCCGCAAGAGGTTTTTCCATAGGGTAAAGAACCCTAACTCACATTTCATTTGGATCATTTTTCCTGTGTGTTATGCAGCCTAAGGCTCGATATGAATGCCATACCTAAATTGGGTTTTACACTTGTTTATTGCATAATACAAATCTATTCTTTTGAGCTTAATAGAAGTTAAGGGATTGTCTTGTCCTAAATTTCTATTGGCTAGTCCTTAGTCATTGTTACATTACTTCATTTGTCCTAAATTGGACTGACTTGGATTATAGTTGATTCAAGTATCAGAAATTAGTGCTCGCTAAATTATTCTTACAAAACCCTGTATAATTCCTCAATGATAATTCTTGTACTATTGTCTTCAGTTTATATTCTCTTCAGAGGTTTCCAATGTTTTAATAAATCAGCCTAGATAATTACTAATCTTCTCATCCATCCTTTTCCAGGACATGGATTGGGATGTTTGAGAGCCTCACCCACAAGGGAGAGGTAGATACAGACAGTAGATGCTGGTTGGGTTAAACTTGGGAACCATGGCTTCATGAAGATCTCTTCCTCAGAGCAAAGGTCCACTAGCACAAAGAAAAGAACGTGGAAATTTGTAGATATGGGGGTAGCTCACTTTAAACGTATGTACAAATAAAAACAGATTAAACGTAGAAGAAATAGTGAAGACCACCTTGGTCTTTGCAGCGATTTTGAAACCTTACTCTGACAGGTATCTTGAAACCTTCTGACAATAGCCCAACAATTGCAGCCAAATGAAACATCACTTCAGTCAGTGGAAGTCCTCAACAGTCAACGGCACTCAGACGCAGCAAATTTCTTTAGTTATTCACGGGAACACACGTAGCAGAAGAGATAAATGAGATAGATGAACAATGAATGAAAGAAAGACATTTAAAACAAAATACTAGAACCTAACTAATAACTACCAAGCTTGATGGTCGTTCCAGCTGCGTCTGCAGGTCTCCCTCCTCATTCTTCCAGTTGCCCCTTCTCTGCAACAAATGCGGCTATTAGCCAGGGAAGGAGGATGACTGTAGAAGATTCATGTTGGATACTGGATATTAAGGTTTTTAGTTATGTTTTTTTTTTAACTGTTTTATATCTATGGCTCAGCATTCTTCAATCGTCTAACAAGGAATTTGACGATCAGCAATAGTACACATGGGCAGGTAGGAGATTCGTTTTCAAATAATGACACCTTATGGCGTAATTAAAAAATTGGCTCTCTCTATGGAGATCATGCTCGTATATATATACATATATTTTAAAATTACATATTTTATACTAAGTTATGCTACATAAAAAGACACATATTTCTTAAGATGTGAAAAAATTTGGAAGGAAAAACATTTCATTTAATGGAAAATTGACATATCATACCACTAAATATTTTTGTAAAAAATATCATTAGGAAAACAAGAAATTTCATCACCACATTTGACCCAAAAGTGTAACTTATATTCATACTTTCACCCATATATATATATATATATATATATATATATATATATATATATATATATATATAATAAAATTGAAAAAGATTCAAATTGTTACCACCTACTCTAGTTAGGATATTTTAATTTTGTCATGCCCCAAATAAATTAAGTTAATAAATTGTACAAAAAATAAAGATATAATGAAAGAAAAATAAAGCTAAAATATAATTAGGAAAAGTGGAGTCATGGAATCGAGTATTTTAATTATGGAAGAAATCTATATAAGAAAGGGGGAAGTAACAAGAAGGGGATTTTTTTGGCAGGATATAAAATACTGAGCAATTTTTGCAATAAGAGATTAAGGCTTGGGGGTGAATGATAGATGAAATGATCCTACGGTTGGGTGGAAATTTGTTCCCATATCATCTTTGCAGGGTTGTTAAAGAGACATGAAGGATCCAAATTCCAAGTCTTCAAATAATAGGTAAAAACTTTAGCCTTCTTATTTTCTGGTATTACAGATCAACTAAAGCTTTTGATGAACACCACAATGACAAGAAGTGATATGCCGCTTTTTGGGGTTCTCTCTCAAATTTCCATTGAATGTAGGAATTCCGGATGGAATATTGTGTGGCATCGATGTATATAATAAATTACAAAATATGGGATTGTTGGTGATCTTATCCAGGACTAAAAAATTGAAAGATTCTAGAAAAGGTAATTGGGATGAGGAAAATTTATGAGCATGGAGTTGAAAAACCTAGGTATAGCTTGATGTGTCCCAACATTATAATATCCAAGGGAAAATTGATAGTAAGTTGCAATGCCATATCAGATTTAATATATACTCCAAGCATATATATATTAATGAAAGGAGAGAAGCTCCCCTGAGGGATACTTCCAATATGAAAAGTCTTTCTAGAAGGTTGATCTCCTCCAAATAAAGAGTTAATGAAGCCTCAAAAGTTTCCAAACGAGTTTGCATTGAGTAGTGAAAGGTTGTTAAAAGGAAATATACCTTTTGTAATCACGTTTCCCCTCAATAGATGAATTATATCATACATGTGTTAGGGTATTGTTGATGGCCAATATTAATAGCAATAAATGTTGGGGAGATCACCCAATCAGGGCCCAAATTAAGCATTTATCCATTTGGGATGGTGATTCCAACTTGCTAAAATGGGTCTAGTTATCATTTTTTTCTAAAAATAATCTAATCTAAATGAATATAAGCTAACTAATCTAAAATATAAACTAAATGTAATATTACTTTTTTTCCTGCCAACATATGATATTGCTTGTTTTCATAATTAGACAAAAAGGAGGGAATTACCTACTTGCAACTGCTTAAAACAGGTAATCCTTTGAGATAGCTAAAATAAGGTCTTAGCCAAGCTAGATAAATGATTTCTCCTGCAAAAGGGGACTGTTGGGGAAATATATTGCTACAATTTCCAACATTAAATTATCAATCCAAGGCTCACAAGCTTCGAGGTGCAAGTGCAAGTAACACATGATCAGAGAATCTATGCTAAACTAGTGTAAAAAATCAACTCATTGTTTAAGTATGGAAACAAATCATTTCAATTATAAAATGATGATTACGAAATTCAAATGATTTATCTATTCTAATGTTGATTAAGACAAAACATGAATCACTAAATCAAAAGGCATACATATTAAATCTAAACTAATCTAATGAACTCAAAATCTATAATAAGGCAGTGAATGTGAAATTGGAATGAAGCTAGTGAACGCAAAATTGAAATTAAACTCAATGAACATGAAATTGAAACTAAGCTCCAAAGATTTCTAATTTAATTCAATCAAAGAAAGACATTCAATGAAGTGTATGTTTTAACCTTGTACAAGAATGATCTGCAAAGGAATCTTAAAAACAGAAAATAAACAATAGCGAGATAATAAAATATAAAACAGATATACATAGAGATTTTCCCCTAGATCACAAATCGGGACTACCAACTTGATTTTTCATTATATTCCTTTTTGTGTTACAACACATATATATACATGTTGAAGCATTCATAAACCCCAATCCATTAACTCTAGATTAGAACATAACCGCAGTTCCCTTGAACAGATCTACAAAATACCAGGGGACGAAAACCGTCATGCCCCAAAACCATGTGCAAACCCATGCACAAAACCATGGGCGGGTCCGCCCACCGAAAAATACAGTCCAATTTTTTTTTTCCTGAGGCATTGCCTTGGACCTCAAACAGGCGGGCCTGTTTCCCCTCCTGTGACCCCCTTACTGCATCCAACGCAATGTACAGAAGGGGTTGTCGCCCCTCGCGCATGCGACTAATCATGGAAATAATATAAAACAAACCCAACATTCTCCCACTTGTTGTTTTCTTTTCGTAGGGGGGCACAAGATATCTTAGTCATTAGTCCAGTTCTGCAACACCCTTTTTTTCTCTACACCAAGATAGCTTCTAAGTTCTCATAGACTTCGTCAATGCATCTGCAACATTCTTCAAAGTGTCCACCTTTACCAGCAACACTATTTTATCCTAAACCGCATCTATCAGAAAATGATATTGAACATCAATGTGAATTTTCTATGAATGATAAACAGGGTTCTTAGCCAAGACAATTGCACTTTTTCTATCACAGTCTATCCTTATAACTCATTGCACCAACCCCATACTTGAACACAATCTCTACAACCAAAATTATTCCTTTATTGCATGAGTGGCTGCAATGTATTCTGTCTCTGTAGTTGAAAGAGCCACTACAGACTGTCTTTTACTCATCCAACTGACTGCACCTCCAAATAGTCTAAATAAATACCCACTTGTAGATCTTCTTTGGCCCAGATATCAAACCCAGTCTACATCAACAAAACCATGGATGTCCAAAACTCTATCCAATCCCGGTCTTCCTTGGTAGCACAAACCATAATCACTAGTGTCACGCAAATATCTGAAAACCCGCTTTATTGTTGTCCAATGCTCCTTCCCTGGTTTTTACATAAACCTACTCAATACTCCCACTACATGTGCAATGTCTAGTCTAGTATAGACCATTGCATACATCAAGCTACCCATTGCAATTTTATATGGAACACGGTACATATCCTCCTCCTCTTCTTGTGTCTTGGGACACTATTCAACAGACATCTTTACACCTACAGGAACAAGAACCTTGAATGGTTTACTATCCTGCATATTGAACCTATGAAATATTGTCTCGAAATACTTCCTCTGGTTTAACTAAAGCTTCATCTTTTCCCAATCTCTCTTAATTTCCTTGCCCAAAATATAGTTTGCAGCACCAATATCCTTCATGTCGAATTTGGAGAACAATTGGGTCTTCATATCCTAGATAATTCTTTGTCACTTCCAATAAACAACATATCATCCACATAAAATACCAAATAAATAACATGGTCACCAATTAATTTAAAATACACACAGTGATCCTCTTTACTTCTGGTGAAGCCAAGTCCCCGTATATAGGTATCAAATTTTGGATACCACATCCTTGGTGACTGTTAACCCATACAGAGACTTTTTTAACCTGCATACCAATTATTTCTTACCCTTCACTACAAAGCCTTTAGGTTACTTCATGTAGATCTCCTATTCCAGATCCCCATGAAGAAATTTTGTCTTCACATCCATCTGTTCTACCTCAAAATCAAATGCAGTAGCAACAGATAAAAGTAATATAATAGAAGTAACCTTGGAAACAGGAGAAAAAATATCACCAAAATCAATTCCCAGCACCTGGGAATAACCTTTTGATACCAATCGAGTTTTGTATTTCTCCACCTTGCCTTCTACATTCATCTTATTCTTAAACACCCATTTTCTATCGATGGGCTTCCTTATAGCCGACAACTCCACTAGATCCCAAGCCTCATTTTTGTGCAAGGATGCCATTTCATCAACCATGGCCTCCTGCCAGAGTTTTCCATCCTCTGAATCTAGTGTCTCCCTGATAGTTTTTGGATCATAATCAGTGATAGTTAAAGAAAAATTTGAATAGAAAGAAGATGGACTATACCTTTTTGGTTGCCTTCTTTCTTGAGTTGATCTTCTCACAGCTGGAGTTTGTGGCTCTTCCTCTTCTCAATATTCTTCTATTGTAGACTCTAATTCATCCTCCTTTAGCTAAAACTCTATCTTCTAGTTTCCTTTGATAGGAATTCATGTTTAACAAAATATTTCACCTCTCTAAACACCACATCTCGACTATACACTACCTTCCTTGTTTCTAGGTTCCAAAGCTTGTAACCTTTTAAACCATCCTTATATTCAATAAAGATGCACCTTTCAGATTTATTATCCAACTTGGTCCTTTTCTCCTTTGGAACATGTATATATGTATCACATCCAAATACCCTTAGATGTGAAAGAGAGGGTTTCTTACCAGTCCATACCTCATGTGGAGTCTTATCCTCCAATGCTAATGAAAGTGATCTGTTAACTAGGTAACATGCAGTGTCCATTGCCTCCACCCAGAATTCCTGTCCTAACGTGGTACCACTAAGCATTATTCCTGCCTTTTTCCATTAACATTTTGTTCATTCTTTCTGCAACTTCATTTTGCTGAGGTGTGTATGGAGTAGTCTTATTTCATGCTATACCACACTTCTTACAAAACTATTCAAATTCCTTCTTACAGAACTCTCGACCATTAATATGTCCTTAGCACCTTTATTTTTTTCTATGTCTGGTTTTCTACCAGAGACTTAAATTCTTTAAATCTCTCAAAGACTTCATATTTCTTCCTCAAGAAATATATCCATGTATTCCTTGAGAAGTCATATATGAATGAAACATAGTACATAGACTTACCCAGCGATGGAATTGACATAGGTCCAAATACATCACTGTGCACAAGCTCTAATATCTTATTCGCCCTCTTAGCACCAGAAGGAAAACTCGCTCAATTTTGCTTCCCATATACACAATGTTCACAAAAATCGAAATCCAGAGAGGGATTAGACACACATTATACCATACCATTTCCATGCAGTATCTAAAGGCCCTTCTCTCCAATATGTCCAAGCCTTTGATGCCATAGCATTGTCTTTTCTCTAGAGACTGCTAGGTTTTCTGCTCCACTTTCAGGAACCACAAAAATGTTGCACCCATCAATAACAGTGTTACCCTAAATGTTTTACATATTTCCAATTTAAAATCCCCGCATTAATACTAGTGCTCCCCGAACCATCTTGCAGGTATCTTTCTCGAACATTTTTTTTTACACCTGCGTCATCCATCTTGCTTACAGAAATCAAATATCTGGCCAATGCAGGAATATGCAGAACACCAGGAAATGTTCTAATCCTTCCACCTTACAGCTTCAACTTCAATTTTTCACGTATGATGATTTTGGCCTTCCTATCATCCCCTAAGATGTAATATTCCTAAATTAGCACAAAACTAATTAGAATATTGAAGTTTGATTTTGCTCTTAAATAAAGGAATAAGAGGGTATGGAGACCCATAAATCTCCTTAGTAGGAATAAAAAACACTCCTAGTGTGAATGGAGGTCATATATAAGTTGGATTGAAGACCCTTAGGTGTGAAAAGGGGATGGAGTATGAAAACTAGATCAACCTTGACCAAATCAAACAACGCTGGTATGGAAGGAGTGGAATTCATGGAAGGACAACGCAATTTTGGAGGGATATTGCATGCGTGGAAGTAGTGGCTTTAATGAGTGGGGCCAAGGGTAAGGAAGCTCTCCAAATATATAAGGAAGAGGATGGCAGCCATTGTGGTGTGGTTTTTATTATTGTTTCTTGATGGTCTATTTAGACTTGTTGCTCGCTTCAGTTTTTTAGCTAAGATTGCAGTGATGTTTAGCATAGGGTGTTTCTTGTCGGGAATCACACATATTCCCTTGAGAGGCCTCTTGGGAGAGTATTACACTACATTTTCCACTATCATGCATCAGGTCAAGCTCCATATTTGTTCTACAATTCATTTTTTGCAGAGTATTTTGTTGTGTTGCAGGGTGTAGCAGTGGAGGATTATATTGAGTGTCTTCAAAGCTAGTTTTGCACAGGAGGAAGGTTTCCTTCCACTGGAAGTCTAGTAAAGAATCCCCTTGGGATTTATTGACATATTTGGCATAAGGCCAAGGATTATTTATCCCCTACAGTGCAGTTTCAGTCCAGATCTATATTATTTTAGGGAGGAGTTGTAGGGGTGATTGCAGTGGATGTTTTGGGAGGTGATTTCTTCAGTGGAGGATCCATTCTTTCATCCAGAGGATCTATTGGAGAAGAGATGTAGGTTTCTACAACAGCTTCAACCATATCTTCTCATTTCTATTGTTGTATCATAACTTCAACCCTAGGGCTGCAACTTACATTGGCACATTGTGTGCATTTTCCGGAAACCCTCTTGGGTTGTCTTGGAAAGCTGATCTAGTGCCTAGATCTGTATGTGTAGTATCTATTGTGGCCTATACCAGTATTTTTGTATCATTTTATGATATCAATTTGTATTTATACTTAGTATGACTGCGTTGTAGCAGCTCTCTGGCATTTTGTATTGTAGAAGCAACTCACATTTGGGAGTGATTGTTTATGGGAGGCTTGTTTCCTCATTTCATATGATTTATGCCTCACTATTTTGTATTGATTTGTTGTTATTACACATGATGTTATGGCTTTATATTCATCTCCAATACTGATGTGTTGATTTACCATGCTATTTCCTTGTTTATGCACTATATTCCTGCTTTTCCCATTTGGGAATATTACAGTGTTATCATAGCATAATCTTGGCTCAGCCTATGGATCTCAACCATTATGATATCAGGAGAATAAGAAGAAGGAGAAAGATATCAGAATGATGGAAAGAATGAGTTTTATATCATCTCTTTTCAGATCTAAGAGGGACCTCACTAAGGAGGTCAAGCAAAGAATAATGGAGAGAAACAATGAGACCTCATTAGGGTTTCAGTATGAGGAAAGACCATGCACTTCCTATCAGCAGAATAAAAAACCAGTATTGCATAGAGCTCCAAATAAATACACTATTCCATTTTATTTTGAAGAGGGAGACAAAAGGCATGGATATGGAGGGCACTTAGATCATGAGATTCTAAGTGAGTATCTTGCAGAATACAAATATCAGTCAAAGGCTTTCAAGGAGAATATAACTCTCCCACAGCTCATTCAGCTCAAAGAGGAAAGAATACCTTGCAGCAATATATTTATCTTCTCTACATTTGATGGGTCATCCACATGCACAGCAAGAGTTTGGGGAATAAAGTTGGATGCATTCTTCTACTACATCTAGTAGTAGAAAGAGAAGCTGTTGAGATTTCAACGTTGCACCTTGAGGGTGAAGAAAACATTTTTTAGTTCAACCATTTGAGTCATGAACAAGTGAATCCATATGAAAATCTTACTCAAAGGTTGATCAAGAAGTTTGATAGAAGAAAACCAGAGGAAGAGCAAATTCCACAACCACTTGCTACAGGAGAACTTACGTCAAGAGAAGGAACACTTGAATCTTTTCAAAGTGGTCCTCATCTCTTGACATATAGAGTCCCATGCACTATTCTGGAGATGCATGAGGAGGAGGAAACTTATACCAGTGTTGATGCAGCCATAGAGGAGCAACCATCATCGTCAGTAGTTGGGGAAGTCATCATACCGAAGGAAGGAACCTTTGTAGAAGTATAAGATGTTCCCAAGCTTTACCAAGGTATGCACACATTTCCATTTCCTATTATTACATCACATCATATGGAGGGTTATGGAAACATGCTATAATGGAAAATGCATGACCTAGGGTCAAAGAACATTGCTGATTTGGAGCAGAAGACTATCACTGCAGTGAGGACCCTTGATTTTTTCAAGGAGGAAATATACAATCATCCTGGTTATTTATTGTTGAGCTACACACAACTCTTGGGGTTGGAGTGTATATTTTTGGAGGATAGGATGAGAATTGTCATAAAAAATCCAATGCAGAACTATATGTTCAGCATTGAGGATGAGCATGAGACAGCATATGCACCATCATGGAGATCAACAATGCTGTCATGGAGCAGCAATGATGGGTTGGGGGCCCAGCCATTATTGGAGCATTCCAATCACCTTTCTACATGTATAGCAGAAGATATGGAGATGTTTTATGAGAGACATCTAATCTCCCATTATTATGATAGATCCCTCTTGCTAAGCACTTCACAACTCAATGAAAATAGTTTTCTTTCAGTACAATTGGATCCTTATGGGTTCAACATGGTCATTGATGAGTAGTCTTCATATGGAGATCTCCAGGAGGCTGCACTTCAACATCACATGAAGTGTAGAGATATTGATTTGATTTGGGAGGAGGGTATTCTCCATTAGAGGGATACCAATTTGGAGCATGATGATAGACACTCACCATTTGTTGGATGGGTGATGTTGATGAGAAAGAGCTTGGAAAGCCACTTATAGATCTATGACACAGGGCAGCAGGAGGCAAGGCTGAGCTAGCTACTCTTGAAAGATTTTGGTCAACATGTGACATATCCTATTCCAAAGGGTATGTTATTGGTGGGAAATTGGCATAGCACTTGCATCATATGGAAGCAAGTAGTTTGGGTGCATTATGATGATATGAAATTCTTCATGTCAAACATCATGTTTTCACCTCCTAATATGTATGATGGAGGTGTGAGGAGGTAGCAAGAGCTATTGTTGCTTTGGATACTCTTGGGAGAGTATGGGCTGAATTTCTCCCATACCTCGCAGGATGTTTCAGGAGAAAGGGATGGCACAATCAAAGTGAAAAAAGGCTACCCTTCAACATTGAAGGATTAGGAGGTACTTAGACATAGGAAGGAGTCTCCCACACATAGCAGCATGATGGTGGATGAATTTGGCATATGGCATGTCAAAGAATGGAGTCGTGGAGTGACAAGAGCCTTATCACCAAGGCCAACAACGTTGTAACTTGGGAGTATGTATATATTGATGGAGAGTTCCAAGGGGAGTATGCATCCCTTCATTTTGCAGACCTTTATGAGGAGTTTCTCATGGCCCATGGGAGAGCTCATCCATGGACCTCACTTTCAGCATACTCACAATGCATGGTAAGAATTGTATTTCTGTACTTATTGATCATTTCATAAAGTATTTTCATTCTCTCACCATCTATGTAAATTGCATTACTCCACAAGAGGGTAAGATTATCTTTGGGTTTCATGGTCATTCTAGGGCTAACATTTTTTATGGAGATAGCCCTTCTTTGCATGAATTTGGGAAAATGTGGTTTTTTTCTTGTTATTCTCAGCTGATTTATAATGCCATTTACTACCTCCTAGTAGATGGGCAAATATGTACAACCAACAACTTGTTGGGAGACAACTTGCAACATGATGTTCTAAAGAAACAGTTGGTAAAACCGCGTTGTATCCACTGGAGAAACCATTGGTACCATCCAAACTTGAACATAACCTACAATATTTTTCTGATTTGGATACCACATCTTGATGATGTACCATTCACTTTGTATGGGATGGTTTGGGCTCATGAAACTAGAGAAAGGGTCTTTGGAGATCCAGTTGTTCTTTTGTATCTTGAGGGAAACATTATTGCAGCCCAATATCTGCAGCAGATCTACACTTTCCATAAGTGGAGAGAGAGACAGTGTAGGGTAGGCCATTTAGTTGATCATGTTCATTATTGCAGCACACCTACATTGCAGGAGCCAAAGATGGAAGAATTTTTTCAGGAGTTACCATTTTGGAAGGTGGCTCACTTTGTATGGATGATAGCTTGGGATTTGGAGCTTCACATGGGAATGAAGGTTCCCAATGATTTTATGATCCCATGCCTCAAACAGGCCTCTAGACCACATATAGTTTCTTCTATGGATATCCCACTACTTCATGATGAGAGCTATTTGGAATTGTCACCAAAGGCTTACTTATACACTTGGGAGGAGCAGCTAAAGGGCATAATGATGAGAGGGCATCTTATTCATTGGAGGAAGCTATCATATGTGGATGCTACAGGAGGAAGAGGGGAGGCTCTTTAGTTCTATCCTTGCAGTTATTTGAGGACAAGAAATATATGGGAGGGAAGGACTGTAATATTCCTAAATTAGCACAGCTAATTGGAATATTAAATTTTGATTTTGCTCTTAAATAGAGGAATAAGAGAGTATGGATACCCATAAATATCCTTAGTAGGAATAAAATACACTCCTAGTGTGAATGGAGGTTATATATAAGCTGGATTAAAGACCCTTACATGTGAAAATGGTATGGAGTATGAAGATTGGGTCAACCTTGACCAAATCAAACAGCGCTGGTATGGAAGGAGTGGCATTCATGGAAGGAAAACACAGTTTTGGAGGGAGATTTCATGCATGGAAGTAGTGGCTTTAATGAGTGGGGTATAGGGTAAGGAAGCTTACCAAAGATATAAGGAAGAGGATGGCATCCATTGTGGTGTGGTTTTGATTATTGTTTCTTGATGGTCTATTTAGGCTTGTTGCTCTCTTCATTTGTTTAGCTAAGATTGCAGTGTTGTTTAGCACAGGGTGTTCCCGGTTGGGAATCCCACCTCTTCCCTTGAGAGGCCTCTTAGGAGAGTATTACACTACATTTTCCACTATCCGGCATCAGGCCAAGCTCCATCTTTGTTCTACAACGTAGTTTCTACAGAGTATTGTGTTGTGTTGCAGGGTGCAACCATGGAGGATTATATTGGGTGTCTTTAGAGATAGTTTTGCACAAGAGGAAGGTTTACTTCCATTGGAAGGCCAGTAAAGAAGACCCTTGGTCTTCATTGACATATTTGGCATCAGGCCAAGGAGTATTTATCCCCTACAGTGTAGTTTTAGTCCATATCTACGTTATTTTAAGGAGCAGTTGCAGGGGTGATTGCATTGGATGTTTTGGGAGGTGATTTCTTCAGCGGAGGAGCCATTCTTTCATCCAGAGGATCTATTGGGGAAGCGATGTAGGTTTCTACATTACCTTCAGCCATATCTTCTCATTTTTTGTTGTTGCAGCATACCTTTAGCCCTAGGGCTACAGCTTATATTGACACATTGTGTGCATTTTCCGGAAACCCTCTTGGGTTGTCTTGGAAAGCTGATAAAGTGCCTAGATATGTATGTGTAGTATCTATTGTGGCCTATATCAGTATTTTTGTATCATTGTATGATCTCCAACTGTAGTTATGGTTATTATTACTGCGCTTTAGTAGCTCTCCGACATTTTGTATTGTAGCAGAAGCTCATATTTGGGAGTGATTATTTATGGGAGGCTTGTTTCCTCATTTCATATGATTTATGCCTCAATATTTTGTATTGATTTTTTGTTGTTATACATGATTTTATGGCTCCATATTGGTCTCCAATACTGATTTGTTGATTTACCTTCCTATTTCCTTGTTTATTCGCTATATTCATGCTTTTCCCATTTTGGATTTGGGAATATTACTTAAGAAGACATCACCACCATCATACTTTTCATACTCACAGAACCGCTCCCTATGGGGAGTGAAGTGAAAGGATGCACCTCAATCAATCAACCATGCCTCATGATCTACATGTGTATTTGAAGAAGAAGCCAAATACACATCCCCACCTTAATCTAAGGTGGGTTTTGCCTCTACAGAAGGAGAATCATCATATCCCTTTCCTTTCTTAGGAGATTTAGATATGCATTCCTTTTTGTAGTGCTCTTCCTTTCTACATTTCTAGTACACATTTACAAAATTTCCTGGAGATTTAGATCTCCCTCTAGATTTAGATCTCCCACTTGAAACCTTATTCTTGTTTCTGTTTTGGGACCTTTATCATACAGATAAGGCATCTCCATTCTGGCCCTCTATATTTCTCCATCTTATTTCCTCCGATAGAAAGGCTGAGACAATTTCATCAAAATTCAAGGTAGTTGTATTGCTACATATTGCAATAACCAGATTGTCCCATGAATCTGGTAGAGAACACATAAAATTGATGCACTTATCTTCATCTGATATTTTAATATCAACAGATGACAACTAACTTACCACAGTATTGAAGGTGTTCATATGCTTTGTCATCAAGTCTCCATCCTTCATCCTGAGGTTATACAAATTTTCCGCAGGAACAATTTATTCACCAGAGACTTATATTGGTAGAAAGTCCCTAACTTGTCCCACAAAGTCTTTGTCATAGCTTCCATAGATACATTCAAAAATAATGAATCTGAGATAAAAAAACCGTATTGTGCTCTTTGCCTTCTGATCCAGGTTCTTTCAGTCTTCATCTTACATTTCCGTTGGTTTAGCACCTGGATCTACATCGATCCATTGATTTTTATCCCCTAGCATATCCTCCATCTTGAGCTTCCACAACTCAAAAATCTAACCATTAAATTTATTTATCTTTATATTTCCACTTCTCGCCATCTTCTTTCATTGCAAGAATCGATCCCATAGATCTCCCACTGAGCAGGGTCTACCACAGGCTCAAGAAAAAAACCCTTTAGCAGCAAAGGCGTCCCCTTGAAGCCGAAACAACTATGATTCTAGATGTAGGTTTTAACCCTGTACAAAAATTATCTACAAACGAATCTTAAAAACAAAAAACAAACAATAGCGCGAGAAAAAAATATAAAACAAATATACATAGATATTTTCTCATGGATCCAAAATCGGGACTACCATCTTGATTTTTCATTATATTCATTTTAGTGTTACAACACATATATATACATGCTGAAGCATTCATAAACCCCAATCCATTAACCCTGGATGAGAACATAACCACAGTTCCCTTGACTGGATCTACAAAATACCAAGGGCTCAAAACCATCATGCCCCAAAACCATGTGGAAACCCATGCACAAAACCATGGGCGGGTCCGCCCACCGAAAAATAGGGTCCAATTTTTTTTTCCCAGGGTGCTGCCCCATCCCCCTATGACCGCAATTCTATGTGCATGCGACTAGTCATGGAGATAATATAACACATACCCAACATGAAGGAAAGACATTCAATCAAATTGTTTAAACATATAAACTTCTAAAAAAAATTCTTAAGCAATCTAAATTAATAATACCTAAATAAATTGAAATAATTTATTAATAAACCTATCAAATTTACTACCTTATTATATGTTGGAAAGAATCCATAATGATAATTCATCTTGTGTTTCTAATTACAATTACACTACTTATTCAAAATCAAATTTGAAATTTTAACTATTATTCGAAAAGGAATTCTAATGATTATCTATAATAACAAATTTAAGAAATCCTAACTACTATATGCAAATGATCCACAATTAAAATGATTGCATACACTCTGAAATAAAAGGCCTAAATCATAAGTACATAACCTTGCAATTCAGATTTAAGTATAGAAAATTTTTAAGTACATAATGGTTTTAAGTACATTATTATGACAATCCATTCAAATAAAATGCTATGTTATGAGGAATTAACACAAAAAATTATTTATGAATCTAAACTAGTGATGACCTTGGTTACAGGAGTGGTGGGTCCTTGCCACGCCTAGATCAAGGTGAATTAGATCAAGAAAAACAAAATCTAAAATGCAATCATAAATAACTCACAAAAAAAAAAAAAAAAAAAAAACAAAAACAAACAAACTGGAACTTGTATTCAATCAACGCGATGGAATACACAATCTAAAATATTACATCAATCCCTGCTATGTTGGTTCACATCATGCTCCTTTCCTTTACATACTAGTCCCTTCCTTCTCTACATATTTCTCTTACTACCTGCATAATACCTCTTTCAGCTCTTTACATCTCCTTTTATAATTACAAATTATTGCTATTTTATCATAACAAAAAAAATAAAACATGCCTAAAACAATCCTTCTAGAGAGCTATGGTTGGCCTTGTTCTAATCCATGCATGAATGGAGGAAATAAATTCTATGTTTATCACAAGTTTGTTCAGTAAAAGTGTGCACAATCAAACCCGAATTGACCTGTTCAGGCTGAACCCGAATTGACCCAACACGTTTAGACGGTCTCGTACTTAAGAACTACTATAATATTCCCCTGACCATAACTTCCTCATGAAGACAAATTTTTCCAATTTTTTTTTGGGTTACATGAATAAGGGTGCTCTAAAAAAAAACCTGCATGTTAGAATTTTAATATTCTTACCTATTTGATCACATAATTCATATTTTCACCTACATCAATTTCGTACTCCACTCTACAACAACTAGTCAAAATTCACTTGTGGAGACTTCAGGCAATAGAACACTTTGGAAAATGAACTTAGTGAAACTATAATTATTAAATCATGACTAAATCATCTCTAATTATCTAAAATCTAATAAAACTAATGATAATCAACCACGAGGCATAGGATGTGATCTAGTGATAAATGATGGAATTATGATGTGAAACGGGTGTAAGGGTGTCGAAATTTTGGTTATGAATAATGGTACTTATGCGATGGAAAAATGGGCATATACAAGGCTCAACATCCCACCATGCATGAGGTTTGCATGTCCTCATGAAATCAAGTACTTTGCTCATTTATATATATTTTATTGTATTGTGGCTTTAGGAAGGATTGGTTCTTGTGGAGAAGCACTACGTGAATATTTGAGGGTGATGGTTCTTGTGGAGTAGCATTACTTGAACACTTGGAGGTGTTGTTTCTTATGGAGCAACACTATTCACATTTAATATGTCACACTAATTTATAGAGCAATGCAAATTGAGGACAAGAAATGAATGGATGAAGGAGAGATGATGGATGAAATTAAGTAGTGATGGGGATGGTGAGTGGATGCTTGCATACTCTATCTTCATAAGACCAATGTCTATAGGTGGTTTCCTTTATCATTTCATGGTAGTAATGACTTAATCCTAATGCTTGTTATCATGGAAGGAGAAGACACTATAGAGACTGCTTTGATTAATGCACCATAAAGCTTTTTCTTTTAACATGGTCTTGTAATCAGAGTATATGTGAAATGAATAGAAGGAGATAATGGTTTATGAAAGATGAAATGTGAGGTATGAGAAGTGGTGAATCATTAAGCTTCTTTAACCTTCTAATTAATTAGAGAATCATAAGCCAAATTTACCTCAAGTTTTACCTTTATCATTGATGTGCTCGGTGCTGCAAAATGAAGTGGAGGATGGAATGGCTAGAGTTGATGTCACTATTGATCTGAAGATGGAATGGATGGAGCTAATGTGACTATTGATCTAAATATGGAATGGCGGGAGCTGATGTGACTGTTGATCTAAAGATGGAATGGCTGGATTTGATGTGTATATTGATATGGATCTGCCGGAGAAGGCTAAACTGAAGATAGTAAAGAAGGCTGAAAATGAAGCTCCCCTTCTTCCCCCCATGCCTAAGGAGTTGTATGTCCCCAAAAAAATAAGGAAGGTGATTGCTGCAAATGATGATCAAGCTGCTATATAGAAACCATTATTGAAACAAGATGATTACTAAAAAAAAATGAAATGTTGCTACAAAGAACCAAACTGCTGCAAACATGTGTTGAGATCTCAAAATACATGGTCTTCATCTGCTACAATCCATTGTGAAATATTGAATATGTAAATGAGTGGAGTTGATGTCAAACATAAGCAAGAATCATTGGATTACCGACCATTGAGGAGGGTCATTAACCAATGCGAGATATCCCACCTTTGATGTCAATGGGAATCAAGGCACCAAGTACATTCTACTAGCAATGAATAGATTTGTTGGAGTCGAATGGAATGCAGAATTCATCCACCAATAAACATTGATGTGTTTCCTTAGTAGATGAAAAGGATACCTACCATAAAGGCATGTAGGCTCCTAGGTACCTTATCTAACCCTAACATTGGTCCTAGATAATGTGCTGATGTCAATGGGAGAAGGCTCGTTGGCAGGTGGGCCTTAAGGAATCCCACATCAACCAACTCGAGTACAAACATAATAACTTAAAAATAGATTTTTTGAATAACTTATAAAAATTTACAAAATTTATTGGGAACCTTGCCCACCAGTTACCTGGTTTTCAAGCAAATTCGCTATCCAGTTGTGCCAGACAAGCTCGTTTTCACAAAAGGACTTATTTTTTTTTCTCTTTACTATTTCATTTATTTATTTACAATACTAACTTTCCTAGTACGCTGTAGAGAAGACATCCTCCTTCAAGTGAAATATAACTTCCAATGAAGCCATGTACGGATGAGGTACAAGGATAAATTCATGCTCATATTTAACTTATGAAATTTAGAAGGTACATGAGCATGAAAAGTAAACAAATTTGAAAGATGCTATATAGAGTGTATTTGAAGAAGAGAGTGGTACATTGACTGGATTGTGATCTAGAACCAATGCTCGATGTAATCCTTGTGGTAGTGGCTCATTTATTCATGTTGACCACTCTGAAAGTCCTCCTCAATCATGCCAGGAAAAATTGGATAATTTGTCTCTAGAATTCATACAAGGCTTGTTGTTGGGCATGGTGAAATTTCTTCGATCTCAGGTTCAACTGGATGCTCCCCATCAGATTTGGTACATGATTTCTTAATATCCTTGATATATAGGCAGGAGGAATCAAGGGATACTTCCAAATCCTTTTTCGGCTATGGAGAGACAAATAATTTCCTAAATGCGGCCAGGATGAACTCTTCTTGAGAGGAAGATACCCCAGCTATTGCTATGATTTGAGAAAGTTATTCAAGGGACATTCTTCCAATGCTCAATCGTTCTTGAATTTCTCCTGCTAGTTGATGATTCCTGTCTCGCAACATGGATTAGTACCTAGGAGTTCTTACAACACCCCAAATATGTTTTGTCTTTAAAGGGCTTGAAATTTTAGTCTAAATGAATGAAAAATAATTGTTTTCAAACTTTCCAAACTTGTTTACTCGGACAACCAATCTTTGGAGCAACCCAACCATAGTGGATGTGTGGCTCTTCACTCACGTCTTACCATACACCATCCTCCCTTTGATTGTCCTGCAACTAATATCACACACAAAAAAACTTGTGAAAGAAACTAGGCTCTAGTCCCTTTAGCACCTCCCTGGCAACAATGCCAAAAAATATTGGGGAAATATCTTGCTATAATTTACAACTTTAAATTATCAATCTGGGGCTCATAAGCTTTGAGGTGAAAGTGCAGGTAATGCAGGATCATAACATCTATCCTAAACTAGGGTAAGAAATCAACTCATTGTTTAAGTACATAAACAAACAATTTCAATTATAAAATGTTGATTACATAATTCAAATGATTTATCTATTCTAATGTTGAACAATACAAAACGTGAATCACCAAATTAAAAGTCATAAAGATTAAAGCTAAACTAATCTAATAAAACTGAAAACTAAATTAAGCTAGTGAATGTGAAATTGGAATTAAGCTAGTGAACGCGAAATTGAAATTAAACTTAGTGAATGCGAAATTGAAACTAAGCTCCTAAGCTTTCTAATTTAATTTAATCAAAGAAATACATTCAATGAAAGAAAGACATTCACTCAAATTGTTTAAACATATAAAGTTTTAAAAATAATTCTTAAGCAATCTAAATTGATAATGCCCAAAGAAATTGAAATCTTCTATTAATAAACCTATCAAATTGACTACCTTATTAAATGCTAGAAAGAATCCTAAATGATAATTTATCCTCTTTTTCCAATTACAATTACACTACTTATTCACAATCAAATTTGAAATTTTAACTATTATTCGAAAAGGAATTATAATTATTATCTATAATAACAAATTTAAGAAATCCTAACTACTATATGCAAATGAAACACAATTAAAATGATTGCATACACTCTGAAATCAAAGGCCTAAATCATAGCAAAAATTCTATGAGATCTTGCAATTCAAATTTAAGTATAGAACCTTGCAATTCAGATTTAAGTACACAACAATTTTAAGTACATAACGGGTTTAAGTATAGAACGATTTTAAGTACGGGATTATGACGGTCCATTTAAATTGAATGTTAAGCTATGAGGAATTAACACAACAAATTATTTATGAATCTAAACTAATGATGACATTGGTTCCAGGAGTGGTGGGCCCTTTCCACGCCTGGAGCAAGGTGAATTAGCTCAAGAAAAATGAAATCTAAAATGCAATCATAAATAACTCATAACAGAAAAAAAAATGTTGGAACTTGTATTAAATCAATGCGATGGAATATAGAATCTGAAATATTACATCAATCCCTACTATGTTGGTGCACATCATGCTCCTTTCCTCTACATACTTCTCCCTTCCTTCTCTACATATTACTCTTACTTCCTGCATACTACCTCTTTTAGCTCTTTACATATCCTTTTATAAATAAATCATCTCCGTGATCCCACTTATCTCCTAGCTAAGTATTTGGCCCGCAAGCTAAAGCCTCTTGTTGGTCAGACAGATTCTTTCGTGAAAGATTTTTCTTCTTTTGTTCATGAGTTAAAAAGCTGGGTTTGCGAACCTAATGACTCTATGGTTAGTTTTGATATTGTTTCTGTCTACACGAACATTCCTATCATGGAGGCGGTAGAAGTTATCAGGCGTATCACTGATCCTGATACTGCTAATTTGGTGGAAATTTGCCTCACTTCTACCTTTTTTAGTTTTGAAGGAGAATTTTATGAGGAAACCTATGGTGTCGCCATGGGTTCCCTGTTCTCGCCAGTGGCGGCCAACCTATTTATGGAAGATTTTGAATCTAGAGCTTTGGTGTCTTCTCCTTTAAAACCCAAGGTATGGAAGCGGTTTGTGGATGACACTTTCATCAATTGGTCTCATGGTTGTCTTGAATTAGAGGCTTTTCATCAGCACTTGAATAATCAATCTGACTCCATCAAGTTCACGATGGAAATAGAGACTGATGGGAGCCTTCCTTTCCTTGATGTTCTCATCTCCAGAAATAATAATGGCTCTTTCTCACACTGTGTTTTTCGGAAAAATATGCACATGGAGCAGTATCTGCATTGTGGTTCTCATCATTTTCCTACTCAGAAACTCTGAGTTTTGACTGCTTTAGCTACGAGAGCTCTTAGAATTTCTGATGATGATCATTTAGATGAAGAGAAAGCCCATCTCCTTAAGGTCTTCGGAGAAAATGGATATAGCAGAAGTCAAGGTTTGAAGGCTTTCATGAATGTGAGAAAAGGTCCTAAATGGAAAAATATTATGGATGATGTTATTGGTAGAGTTCATTTACCTTTTATTCAAGGTACTACTGACAAGATCGCTCGTATTTTAAGGAAGCATAAGATCTCTTCTTCTTTTAAACCTTTAAACACCATTCGGGGCTCCCTTAAATCGGTTAAGGACCAGTTGGACCCAAAAAGCATGAAAGGTGTTTATTTGATCTCGTGCTCTTGTGTGAAACTAATCGGTTGATTAATAAAAGGATCCAAGAGCATTCTGCGGATATTAGGCATGGTAGAACCAAGTCCTCGGCGCTAGCTGAGCATGCAGAAGAGACGAAGCATCACATCTGTATGGAGGACGCTGGAGTCTTTGCTAGGGTTGACCATTTCCATCACCGGAAATTTAGGGAGGCGATTGAGATTTAAAAGAGGCCCCATACGTTGAACAGGGATGACGGATGGAAAGTTAGCAGTTGTTGGATTCCATCTCTTCATTCCCTGTAAGGGTCCTTCCTTTATTTTATTCTTTGGTTTTTTATTTTTATTTTTATGATTTGGTCATATTATTATTATTCTATTATTTATTTTATTTTATTATTTTATTTATTGGTTTATTTATATTAATTTATTTATTTATTAAAATAAATAATTAATGTCAAAATAAAACAAAAATAATTTATTTTTATTTTTATTTTATTTATTTTAATTCTAGTTTTTAATTTTGTTTATTTATTCATTCATGTATTTATTTATTAATTTATTAATTTATTTATTGATTAAATCATTTATTTTTATTTTATTTTATTATTTTATTTATTTATAATTTATGACTTTGACTTGGATTTTTTTCACTTTTGACTTATTCATGTTTAAAAACTTGTTTATCTTATTTCTGTGGACGGGGTGTTATTTTAGTTTTGACTTATGTTTTTAATGATGGGGTAGTTATGTTTTTGGTTCTTTTTATATTTTTATTTTTATTTTTATTTTTGACCCTTTTTAACTTTTGTAATTTTAAGGATGGGTTAGTTATATTTTTGGTTTATTTTATATTTTTATATTTTTAATCTTATTTTTGACCTTTTTAAAACTTTGTGGGTTTTGACCATTGCTTCTCTCTTCCTGGTATAAATGTGTATGTCAGATCAACCAATCTTCATTATCCTGATGATGAACTACAGTTGGTAGTTTGAAATGCGTCGGTTCCAAAATTTCTTATGTGATTTCCCGAAAGATTTATAATTAAATGTTATGGATCACAGAAGCTTGCACTCTCAACAAATTATTGCTATTTTATCATAACAACAAAACTAAAACATGCCTAAATAAATCCTTCTAGAGAGCTATGGTTGGGCTTGTTCTGATCCATGCATTAATGGAGGAACTAATTGGTCTGTTTATCATAATTTAGTTGAACAAAAGCATGCACATTTGAACCTGAATTGGTACATTCAGGCTGAACTTGAATTGACCCAACATTTTCAGATGATCCCATACATAAGAAGTACTCAAATATTCCCCTTACCATAACATCCTCATGAAGATGAATTTTGCCAAACAGTTTCTGGGTTATATGAATAAGGGTACTCGTAACAAAATTTGTGTGTTGTAATTTCAATATTATACCCCATTTGATAAAAAAAAATCATATTTTCACCTACAACAATTATGTACTCAACTTTGCAGTAACTAGTCAAAATTCAGTTGTGGAGACTTCCAGGAATGGAGCACTTTGGCAAATGACGTTAGTGAAACTATCATTAGTAAATGATGACTAAATACTCTCTAATAATCAAAAATCTAATAAAACTAATGATAATCAACCACAATTCATAGGATGTGAGATAAATGATGGAATTACAACATGAAATGAGTGTAAGGGTGTAGAAATTTAGATTATGAATAATGGTAGTTATGCGATGGAAAAATGCGCATATACGAGGCTCAACAGGGACTTTTGAAAATGCATTTATTTAAACTAATATGAAAAATTAAATCTACTTTAATATACAAACAACAAAAATAAATATAATCTATATCGATTAAGAAAATATATAGATCTCATCACAATTAAGCGAAAAGATAAAAGAAAATGGACCAGAATTGAACCTTTAATAAAATGAGCCTAATAGGCTAGAAAATAGTGCCAAGTCCTATATAGATTAATAGAAATTTTCTACTATTGGTGAAAAAATAAAAATAAAAAATTACAAATTTCCTCTACAATTCTGGGGAATGGAAATCACAATCTAGGAAAACATGCAATGACATGCAACCATCAAAACCACAAGAACACAAAAATTTAGAGGGGAACCCAACTGGGAAAACCCCTCCACTACTTTTCATTATTCAGATGAGAATGAGAAACCATTACAATGTCTTTGTTCAACTTTGAAGCACACCTTGCACTATAAACTTGGTGTCTTGTTGACTTTCCTACATTAGTCAACACTTAGCCAATTCAAGCCTCCAACTTCGTCCTATTTCTTTGCGCAATTCAACAGAAACTGAACTTGTAAATAATAGGGTAATTCCTTATTTCCTTGCACAAATCCCAAGGAATTGATCACTGAAAAATTAGGGTAATTTTGAGGTCTAAAATGGGCCTCCTAAGAAAATTATAAAATAATAGTGGAAATAAAAAAATAATATTAGATTACATCATCAAATTTTAGAGGGAAAAAATAATAAAATAATAAAACTATTTTTTCAACTCGTATTTTTAGCTTATCTCCCTAAATTTTTACTCAAATTTCGAGCAGAATCACTCATTGGATGCATAATTTGATTTCTCATCCAAGAAGTAACCATGTTGCATACTTTCGATGGACCTTGCTACACGAAAAATGAGAAAAACATGAAAAACATGATTGCAATCATGTTTTTTCATGTATTTCTCATTTTTTGTGTAGGAGGGTCCATTAAAAGTGTTCAACATGGGTACTCCTTGGATGATAAATTAATTTTTTCATCCAACGAGTACTCCCACTCAAAATTTGAGTAAAAACTTAGGGAGATAAGTTGAAAAAGTAGCTTTATTATTTTATTATTTTTTATTCTTTTAACTTTTTTACTCCAAAAATGGTGAATCATCCCCCATGGTTGACATAATCATCTTGAATCCTATTGGTTCTTATAAAGTTTATTTTGGTTGTACATTTTTCTTAGTAGGTCCATTTTAGACCTAAAAATTCCCCTAATGATCAATGGCAAACCTCTACGCTCACATAGCATACAATTGATAATTACAATGTGCCTTTTCCTCCAATCCAGCTAGGAAATTCAAATTCCATGCATGTATGGGATTTTTTTAGTTGATTGACTAGTTTAACTAAGAGATCACTGAGTTAACAACAACTATAATACTCAACTGACCTTCAAGTGACTCAATTAATTACTTGAGCTCAATTAACCTAGTTCAACTAAAAATAACTGAACTAGATTGCTAAATTTTAGTAATCACTACATGCACACCTCTACTTCTAGCATATAACTCGAATTTACTAAGTTAACTAGTAGAAAAGGCCATGTCACTCTAGCTAACTATATTCCAACTCACCCTGCTAATGAAGAAAATTGAATTACTCAATTTGAGTAAGGAAAAATTCAAATTAGGCCTTTCTTGTTACAATTTATAACTATCCCTCTTAGCAAGAAAGGGATTTTCCACCACCCCTATGCCGCACCTGTGGAATTTGAATTTTCCTCTTGAAAATTCCTTTGTCAAGATATATGGATCTTTATCCTCAGTTGGAATGTACTGTAGCATCGTAATTATCCTCTGCACACAATCCAGCAAGTGATAGTTCCTGATATCAATGTTCTTGAACCTGTCATGAAATATTGGATTCTCAGAGAGTTTGATACAACTCTGATTATCATAATAAGTCATTGTCAAATCCATCTCCTGACTGAAAATACCCACAATTAATTTCCTCATACATATGGCCTCACATGTTTCTTGAATTGCAATAATTTATTCAACCTCTGCTGAGCTAAGTGCTACAAACCTCTTCTTACTATTATACCATGAAATAGTTGTAGGACCAACACTAAAGATAGTGCCTAAAGTAATTTTCCTGTCTGATAGACTCCTTTCGCAATTTGCATCTGTGAATCCTTGGAACTTCACTCCTTGTGTCCTCTTGTACCATAAACCACGCTCGATTGTGCTTTTGAGGTATCTTAAAACATGTTTTTTTTCATCCCAATAAATCTTGGTAGGCTCCACCATGGCTTGACTCAACTGGTTAACTGCATAGCATATGTCATGCCTTGTGTTCACTAGACACATCAAGGATCTCGCAAGTTGTTTGTAGATGGTAGCATATACGTCCTCTCCTGAGGAAGCACTCTCCTTCCTCCATTTTTTAGATATATGAGTGTCCATAGGCTTGTAGTTCTCTATGTGAAATATCTAAAGTATTTTAGAGGAATACTTCCCCTAACTCACAAACATATAACCATCACCCTACCATACTTCCATCCCAAGGAAGTAATGTATCAAGCCCATGTCTTTCATATTGAATTCTCTTACAATGTCCTCCATGCAAGAGTAGATAATTTTCTCATCCCATGTAAATATTAAGTCCTCAACATAAAAAAACAGGATAAGAAACTTTCCATCTACCACAGTGAGATAGAGATTTACATTTGCTTCACTTTTGGTTAAGCCCACTCCACTAATACATGTTTCAATCTGAGCGTACCATGCCCGGGGAACCTGTTTCAGAGCATACAGGGCTCTCCTAAGTCTACACACATGCGTCTCCCTGTCATATGTCTGATAGCCCTTTGGATGCTCTATGTAAATGTCTTCCTCAACAAGATCATTGAGGAAGGTGGTCTTCAAATCCATATGATGTATATTCCACCCCATCTATGTAGCTAATGCTAGAATGGATATGATTGAGAAATATTTTTCCACAGGGGAAAATGTTTCCTCATTTTCAAATCCCTCTACCCGAGAGAAGCCTTTGACCACAAATTTTGCCTTGTACTTATCAATGCTCCCATAAAATCTATATGGAACCAACCAATGAATTTTTCTCTGGTCATGACACCACCTCGCATACACTTTTCTTCATGATGGATTCATATTCCTCTACCATGGAATCAACCAACACTAGTTGAGAAACTACTTCCTCAAATGAAGAAGGATTTATCTTAGTGAGTTATGTCATGAGAGCCATAAACCCAATGTATATGTCTGGTGACTTACTCTTCCTACACATAGATATAGGAGATCCTACATGCTCTTGCACATCCTGTACTAATATTTCATCTTCTTTGGTTCTTTTCCTCCCCTCTCTCGAATATTATGGCTGAGTGGGTGCCTCCAATCAGCCTCATCTCTGCTCGTCCACATGTAGTTGCTCCATAACATTCTTAAGCTCTATTTGAGGCTCCTCCTTTGGATCTAGAAGCTCTTCCTCCGGTGGGATACTCAGCTCTCACTCTAGAGAGCATCTCATAGCCTTACCCTCATCAAATTTGACATCTCTCCTTACTACTGTCACCCTTAGTGAGGGAAAATACACCCTATAATGATGTGGAGTCTTTGTGTATCCTATAAAGACCCTCATCTCCGATATAGGCTCACATTTCTTCCTTCTATCCTTGGAGACATTATAATACATAGTAGCTCCATAAATTTGGAACCTCCTAGAGAAATATTATTTGGGAGTGATCATGCCAAGTATTCTATGAGGAACCCTATTCTGCAAATAATCTACGTGTTGCATGCTTCATCCCATAGATCTAATGGAATTCCTTTATCATTCAACATGGCTCTTGTTGCTTCCAATATGCTTATATTCTTCCTTTCAACCACCCCATGTTGATGTGGGTTATGGGGTTCTATCATCTCTCTTCTAATACCCTCTTTGGTACAAAATTCCTTGAAGGTGTTAGATACACATTTTCCTCCATTTTCACCTCTAAGGGCTTTCAATTTCTAACATGTCTCATTTTTAGCCAATACTTTGAATTCAACAAATTTTGAGAAAAAATCATTCTTCTTTTTCCTGAAGAAGGTCCAAAATTTTCTAGAAAAGTCATGAAAAAAATCACATAATACATATGTTTTGTTAAAGAGGCTATAGAAAATGGTCCACACACATCAGAGTGGATTCACTCCGAGATTTCTCTAGCTCTACTATCTCGGCCTTGGAAGGTGGATTTGAAATATTTCCCCAATGCGCATCCCTTGCAAAAATCATGCTGGTCAAGGGTGCATTTTGGGAGATTGGTGGTAATATGTTGGATGATTTTTAAGGCCCCATGGTGTAAGATTCCCATGCGCTTGTTCCAATTTTCTCCAACATCTCGACTTTGCACATTTTTTGTCTTGCTACTAAGTGAAATGAAATCTTTCACCTCAAGTTTGTAGATATTTTTCACTCCGATATCCAATCTGTTTCACTTTCTCGGTAAATACATGTCTCAGAAAGTATTTCCCAATACTAAAAACAACATCATAGCCTCTATCCTCCAATATAAGTAAAGAGATCAAGTTCTTCTTTAGCCCAGGTACATACATAACTTCTTTGAGATGAAGATGGGAGCCTAACTCCCTCTTAAAGGTTATGGTTCCAATTCCTTTGGTACTGTACCTCCCATCATCCCTAAGTTTTATGTGCATATGGAGATACTTCTCCTCTTGTCTACTGAAGAATTCTTTGCATCTTATCAGATGTAATGAGGCCCTTGAATCGAGATACCACACACGCCCCATTATAGTGCTTTCCATCCATTCAATTAAGGTGAAGTCTAATTAAAATTGTGAGGAACATGCATCACCTCATACTCCTCTTGAAGGCTTCTTGTTATACTTATTATGTGAACAATTATGTTTCTTAGGTCCTTATTCTTGTCATTGTTCTAGTTGGACTCTCAGTTTCTTTGGGAATTCTTTCCCTTAGATTTCTTGTCATCCCCAACCAAGGAAAAATTATTTTCCTCGTCAGCTTTGGAGGTTATTTCATCTATGGTGTACCTTTGAATTTATTCAAGCACCAAATCAAACCAAAGTCTTTCCCAATTTGTAATTTGTCCCTTCCATTATAGAAACCTGGTAGTTGTGATAGGATTTTGGAAGGAAAAGGAGAGCTAGGATCACTAAATATGAATATGGTATATTTTCTCCAAATCCTCTAAACTCATACTGACACTGAGTGAATCTGGAGAGGTAGTGTGGAATAGTTTTATTTTTATGCATTAATATGTTTCTGAGCTTGTCCCTCAATGAAAATTTCATGGCACCACTTATTTTTGAATAATTCAGTGAGGGTCTTCCACATAAAAAATGGTTTTGGAAACCTTTGATCGCTACTCAGAGGAGGGGTTGGGGGGGGGGGGGGTTGATGGCAGGGGTGAATCAGTAGTGTGACTTATATACAATTTTTCATTTTATAAAATTCACTTACTGAATCACATACATATTAGCAACAAATCATTAAACATTAAAATCACATGATCATAACTGAAAACCATAAGAAGAAACATATATACAATAAACCATGCACAGAATCACAAAATCACACATAATACACAAGATTTCTAGTGGAAATCCTTCTGGGCGAAAAACCACCCTTTTTGCTACTCCTCTGCTCTGAGTTTATATTATGTCAAACAATTTTTCTTTTACATATATATTTGACTCCAATCATCCCGGAGACTCGACCACATACACAATAGCCTAACAATAATCCCCCAAGAGACTCAATTCTATTGATCAACTCAGAAGAGTTTGTTCTCTCATGGATCTAAGAACTACCATCTGTTGAAGGCCACCACGATCAATGAAAATTTCCTAACTTTTCTTGCACTATCTAACTCTGGTTCGATGGAGAAATTTTTCCTTTCACTAAAGCTTCCATATCACTGCGCCTCTCTCATGAAGTCACTGCTCCTTTACATGGTGTACCTAATTTCATCAATTTTCAAACTAGATCCAAGATGCTCTACTCAACAAGAATTCAACCTTGCAATACAAGCATCAACAAGAAGACACCATAAATAAACTAAACAAAAAAACCATGAATAACATGCTCTGAACATGAACAAATAGTGGAAAAAATGCAACCATCAATAATAAAATCATCCAACAACAAGAATTCTACTACATATCCCTAAATTAAACTCTGCTACAACAACCATGAATCTAATCTGAAAACTTATGCTCTGTTTCAGAATTCTGATACATTACTTCCATTAGAAGCCACACACTGAAGCAATCCTTATCACAACTTGATCTGAAGCATTATACTACTTCTCCAATGTTCTCACTCACTCAACTACTTTAACCCACCAATACTCAGCTCTAAAATGATGTATATAAAATGTGCTAGGCGAAATTCATCTTGGGGCTAGGATTAAGAGTGCACAAACTTGAAAAAATCAAGGCACTAAAATCACTACTTGTGCACTAAATGCATTCACACCCTTTGGAGGACTTAATAAACCATTTACAACCTTTACCAATCCATATATAAGCCTTTAGGAATATCCATGTCAATTTTCATTCGATTTGCAAGAGGATTGCAATGAAAATTTCGTGAAAAATCTTGGTCACATGCACAACACTAGCTGAGAAAGACTAGTCTCATGCACAAGCCTGCTTCTAAACGACTCGATATTTTCATTTGCACACATAGGTCTGCATGTGAGTGACTAGGGCATAACATAATGAAAAGCAATGGAACTTCAGTTTATAACCTCTGCCACCTATTGGATCGCCTTCTCCATCATCTATATATTCCTACAAATGTATTCGAAGTCCTTTGAAACCTATGAAAATGGATCGATCTTGTCTCTCCTAAGTACCACTGCCATGTTTCCATAAAAGGCCAGCAAAAAAGGTTGGCAAGAGTGCCAAAAATTCCTCCACTCTCCAACAAACATCTGCTAAAGATGCAACACATGTGTACACTAGTATATAATCTCAACACATCCTCATTAAGCCAAAATAATGCTACAACAATTCAACCATCAGTTCCTGCACTAGGTCATGAACACCACTAGTACATGAACATCCATCAATAACATCTTAAGATTTTCATACAAACCATGTCACTAGCATCACCATAGGATCACCATCAATGCCAAGACATGCCAACACAGACCAACAACTTCATCAACAATCTAAATCATCATGTGGTTGACATAAGTGCGTGACCTCATAAGTTTGACATCATTTCCAACATAATCAAATGAATGTCAACTCCCCCAGCTGCAACTATGCTACAACTAAGGCACCCACACATAGGATAAGCTACATAGGGTTTACATCAATCATGATGGGTGACCCACATGGAGATGTACTTAATCAAATGACACCTTGTTCCAGTATCTGCTGCAACTGTTTCTTCACCTCACTTGCTTCTATAGCAGACTTCCTATACAACCTAATATTTGGAAATGGGGAGTCTGTAAATAGTTGGATCTCATGCTCCACTTCTCTCTTAGGTGGTAATCGTTTATGTTCTTGGAACACATCCCTGTATGCCTATACCAAATCCTTCAATTGTTGTTTATGTTTCATAGTACACCCCTCTAGAGATGCCTTGCCTCTTATTGACTCCTCTACATAATTAATTTCTCTTAAAAATAATAAAACATACTTCTTGTTTTAACTAATCAATTTCTTGGCTTGGTTCGCACTTATGAGCAAAATTTTTGACTTGTCTTTATGCACGTTGATGATGAATGATTTTCCATATTTGACGAGATAGTATTGGTTAGATATCCTCATTAATATTGCATCACACATGTACAAGTATCAAATCCAAAGCATGACTCTGCATACATCAATGGGAACCACATCTAGATCTAATTCATCAATAAAATCAGCACTGGTAGAAAATATAATTTTACATTGTTTTGTTACCTTCAACTCTGAATCCTCTTTTACCCATGCCAATGGATATTGGTTTGGATGATCATGAACTTCCAGCCCCAACTTCTTGACCAACTCTGCTACAATGAGATTTTCCTACAATCCTGAGTCAAACAGAGTGTCAATATTTGTCTTCTTGACTTGTATCTTTATATGGAAGAGTTTCATGTTGTTGAAGGCTACTCAAATTCACCTCCTTCTGCACTGACATACAAACAATCTTTTCATCCATGTCTAAATTTCTTTCAACTTGGTTGCTCAATTCCATGACCATGATTTTTTCTTCTTGTTCGTCAGTTTTAGCTTTGGTTGCAACTTCTATCACTTCTCCTCTGTATGGCCATCAATTTTTTAGTGTTTGCCGTGGTTACTAGGATATTTAAAATGGTGCATTGTGTCTATCGTATTTTTATATTTTCCCCATTTTTTCTTCTTCCTCCCCTCCTTACAAGAATCATGTTGCTCGTTCTACTTCAATCCAATTTATTTCACTCTCTCCACTAGATTTCACTCTCTTTAGGCCTATGTTTTCTAGGCATTGTACATGTACACAAGCCTCGTCCACCAATTTGGAAATGAACAACATCACTTGCTCATGCATATGGTGTTGTAGACCCCCCAAATACTTGAGGAGTACATATGGGTTCTTTGGGGAGATACCCAACATTATATCCATCTTTCAGAATTCCATGGTGTACTCCTACACATTTTCACCCAAATTTTTCTTGAATTAATGCCACCGGATCCACTGGTCCTTGACGTACCCAATGGGATAAAACCATGACTTAATGATGGTTTTTAAATCCTCCCACTTAGTCACTGGAGGTTCTCCCTCCAAAATCAAGGCTTTCGTGTGGTTCTCCCACCAAATTAGTGCATGGCCCTCTAATTATAGCCACACAAATGAGATCGATTTCCATTTCTTGATCTGATGGACACTGAAATAAACTTCCAATTGTTGCAACTAATGGTTCAACTTTAGAGCATCAATATCACCATGGTACAAGTTGATATCAAAATTTTCTTCCATTTTAAACAGGGATTGTGATTGGTTCATGAAACTCGAATTGTGTTGATCTTTTTTGGATCCTTTATTCCTATGGTTCTTCATTTTTCCCCAATATTCTGATCCTCATTCTTATTTGTCCTATGAATTCAAACTCACATCTTCTACAAATATCCCCAACTTTCTATTCAAGGCAACCATGAGGAGGTTTACATTGCAGTTGATATCTGCGACTTTTTGTTCCAACCACATAAACCTCACCTCTGCAGGATCATGACGTTCATTTATATATTCGTTGGCCATGATTAGGTTTTTATGATTCTTTTCCCCACCAATATATATCCCCACAATATTCACAAAATACCCAAAGAAACCTGCTTTGATACCAAATGACCCGTAAATTGTCATGGATATTCCAATGGATAGTTTTTCACAACATATTGGATAATATTATATTAGAAAACTAAAAATTTATACACTATTAAAGTTTATTTAAACTTCAAGATCTTTAGATTTAAATGTAATTAATGCATGTATGTGAATGGAAATTATGCAGAAAAATGAAGCACGACAAAATAATCTCACACACACACATAAGAAAAAATCTCTCTCACACACACGAGAATAATCTCACTTGGTGCTTGCATGGGGCTTTGAATTTGGTATTTGGGTCAAGGTTTTCTCATTTTAACTCACTATATAAGAAGATAAGAGATTATTTTTAGTTTTTCTCCTTGGATGGTTTTTTCCCTAGCTTGAAACCTACTTCTGATGTCTATTGTCTTTATGTTTTATGCTCTTGATAATCATTTAATGAAGAGAATATAATAAATAATATGAAGAATATAATTAAAGATCACAAACAATTATCAAGTATATGGAGAAAAGTTGAAATAGCTTCCCTACTACATTCTTCAATAGTCCTATATGAGAAGAATGATGGATGGATTAAGGGTGTTAGGGTTGGGTAAGGAAATGACTTCTAGAACTATAAGAAGGAGGATTAAAGTATAAATTCTTCAATTTAAGAGTTTAGTTAGTCTATAATGATAAATTTGGATGTTGTGGGATGATTGAGGAACTAACCGTTTTTACAAAGTGGTTATAAGTAATATGGAAGGGACATCACTAATCAATAAAAGGAGTTGGAGACATAATGAACTTAAGGTTTTTACATCAAGCTGACGATGGCTTGAGAATAGTAAGAGGACCATGAATTTGAGTGTTGGAAATAAAATTAAGGTTTCATGGGCTAGGAAAAATAGATTAATGTTAAAATTTATGTTCTATGGGGATGGAATGTTGGAATACCTAGACTAAGGTAAACATGGAAACTTTAACATAAAGAAAATGAAATAATTCTAAACCATCCTCCACCCCCCATAGAGCTCACTAGGAAATATCATGAAAATGTAAAGTAATTGTGATTAAAAGGTCTCATGTTTAAATGCTTGGTTTCTTATCTATGGTCATGTGTTTGGGGACATCACAGTTCACCTAGGGATTATAGTGGTCATTGTAAAAATCAACACTATGCCACACAAATACGACACCTACCTATTTTTCAATTCCTATAGACATAAAAAAAGAAAATATCTATAAATTAAATATAAAAATAAGTACCTCATCTAGATTTCAAAGTTTTAGTTGAATGCAAAGGCATGTGAATAATTATATAAACTAATATATAATTAGTTTTGTCACTTGTATGAGTTGAAACCAACAATACAACAAGTTGGTGAGATATCTATAGGTATATATACTTCTCAAGTGCTTAGTAAAAGGCCTACCAACTTCTAACACATTATAGGCAATAGAGGTGCTAAGCTCGTTATTGAGTTCAATATATAGTGTCAATGCTTAGGTTTGAGGTTACCACCAACCTTGTGTTATTCCCTTCAATTAATTAGTTTCCAAAATCAATTTTTGACCATGAGTGAGAATAAGGTTTATTTGACAATAAGCATTGAGGCTATGGATCCACCATAAGCAGTTGTTGGTCTTGAGTAATAATAGGTTTTGTTTGAAAATAAGTAGTGAGGATATGGATCTAGGAATCCATAGCCTCATCATTCATTTATCTGTGATATTTGGGAAGGGTGACCTTTGTATCCAACTAAAAGATAACAGGTTGTGATTTATTGATGAGCACTTATTTTAGTACTTTGATGATGTTTGAGTGTAGAGGAGCATAGTTAGAATCAACCTCTTCAGTCGAGGGTTGCGTATAAGGTGCCATGAGGGAGAATTGGAGAAGAAGATAGTATCGAATGTATGCCACAACCATTATAGTATCTATACTAAGAGTGAATTGAGAGGAAAATGGAAACCCTAGAAGAATTCTAAATGCAATCATTGAAAATATAACCTAATAACTAGAGATATGGCTAGGAAAGTTGGGATTCCATGGACTAGATATGAACAAAATATTTTCACTTGGCTAAGACTTACACTTTAGAGTGGAATGTGAGTAAGGAGATATGAATAATAGGTGCTGACATAGATTTGGGTCGTAGGGCACACTATATTGAAATATGTTTGCAATTCTTCTTCTTGGAGTTGAACCAGCTAAGTGAGAGACCAAGCCTTAAAGTTGGAGTGGAGAAAAATTCCATGATCAATACTTTGATAGAATGTGATGTATTTATGTGAAACCGTGAAACACTAGGTTAGAGTGAAGTCACCAAACAAAAAATTATTTATCCAAACATTTTCAAGAAATATATTCTAACAAAGATAAAACAAGATATATATCGATAATATTCTTATCCAAAATGGCTTGATATTTATTTGCAAGACCAACTAGTCTTATATGGTAATATAAGAGTTCAAATTATATGAAAAAGGTTAAATAATAATGCACATAGCTCAAGAGTTGGAAAGATACATCTAGATGCCTAGACACAATTACACTTAAGTCAAACAAGATATAGTAATGAGGAAACCATCAACAATTCCTTTTTGAGGTGCAAAATTGTTGGCCAAGTTAATGTGTCCTCCTTAGTTAGCTAGCTTGACATGGTCCTTATGAAAAAGGTAATCTCCATGAAACAAGCACTTACAGTTTTCAAACTTAAACTTCCTTTGACCTTTTTTGCATGACTATGTATTTAATGTGAAGTTGCTAAATGACTATACTTTCCACCTTTGTTACTAGATATGATGAGGTAGAAAATTTGGCTACAATAGAATTAAAACACTATTGTATTAACAAAACATGATGGACTAGAATGTCAATGCAAAATTGCAAAGAAACTCACAACATCACATATAACTCTAGTGGATCATTGAAATCAATTTTTTATTAAAAAAAATGGTTCATAAGAACCAAATCCAAGGGAATTTCACCCACTTTGTCCCAAAAATTGATGCAATAGAGACAATTTCTTTCTAAAAGAAAGTATTAATTTTTGTCTCTTATGAAAAAAATAATCAATTTTCCCGGATGCGGGTGGCATGTAAAGGGAAGAAGGGCCACGAGGCCGCCATGAGGATGGACACATGGCTGCTCCACGTGCTCCGTCCTTGGAAGGGGCACCATCTTAAAGCTTGGCGTGAGGGCATCATTACTCCACCCTCCGCCACCCTACCGTCGACGTACCAGGTCTACGTCTTTTTAATGCTGCTCATCATGGGCTTTAAACCCACCACCCTGGCTCTCCATTGCGCATTTGGCTCTGCTTGCTTGTTCTTCCTTCAGCTCTCCCTCTCTGCTTCTCTAGCTCTGGAGCAGTACCTTAGTTCTTCTAGGATGGAGGCTCCCTCTGGTCTTCTCTCCTCCTGGAAACATGTTCCCACCTCCCTCTGGTCTGAAGACTCGCTCCCCTCGACTATCATGCCACGGCGACATAAGCAGCGATGTCAAAGCACTGGTGGGCATGGCTTGCCTTCCCGCCCTCCCTACCCTCCCATCTTGCCCTACCTCTGTCGCGACCTGAAGTTATCCATTGATTGGAATTATTTTGACAATCCTCAGCCTTTTGAGCAGCTCCCTACTTCGGTTTCGCCTCCCTCTCCCCTTCGCAGCAAAAAACAAACTCGCAAGTCCACCATCTCCCCTGAGCCTGCCTTCACCCCTCGCAAGCTGAAAGTTATTTCGGTTCACAGTGCTACTAGTGGTAGTAATAGTTCAAGTGATTCTGATGGCAACAATAAAGGCAGCCCAGAGCTGGATGTGGGCGAAAGCTTGGAGTTGAACATTAGCGACTGCCCTCAGCACCATGTAGCTCCTCCAACTACTGATGATGCAGCAACCCTAAGCGACCCCGCCTCGCCACACCCTCCGCAAGATGAACACATGTTGGACACAGGCATGATGGATGTGGGCTACAGATGCAGGATCCTCGAAGAGCCTCCAGCCTCCAGTGACAAGCATGTAGGTCTCCCTTAGTTTTATCTATTTAACTCTTTGTGGAATTAGCCTATGCAATCATGTTTATCCTAGGTTTTTTTGTACATCTCTGCTATCTGTTTTTTCTAGTTTCCTACCATGGGCAATAATGTTTTTTGAACTTATAAGGACTGGTTTCCCTTTTAGGGGCAGTCCAGTACTTGACAGAACTCTTTGGTACTCTCCCTATGGATTGAATCTGTCCTTTCCACTGGATGTGACCTATAACTTCTTGTTTCTTATGATCTAATAGAATTAGCCTAAATTAGAAAGAAAAAAAATAATAATAATCAATTTAATCAATTTTAAACTTAAATTTTTTACATATTTTTCAAAACCCAATTAATATATATATATTTTTCTTCATTACAACTAACTCTACAATAAATTTACAATAACATCATAAAATTATTATTTTTATCAATATTTTTTAAACTCACTCCTATCAAAAATATAATATTCTTTTACATAACATATAACTCCAATAGGTCATTAAAAATGTAAGTTTATTTTAGTGAAACAAATAATTTATAAAAACCAAATACAAAAAAAATTCCCCAATTCATCCCCAAATTTATGAAGTAGATACAATTATTTTCTAGAGGGCCCCCTATCAATGGATTCCTTTTTCTTTACATAATAAAAAAAAACAATGATTGTGATTAAAAAATATTTAAATTTTGACACATTTTTCAAACCTTCAAATTTTTTATTACAACTAACATCTACAATAAATTGATGTTATAATATAATATAATATTATTATAAAATTATAATATTATTATTTTTATCCATACTTATTAAGTTAATATTATATTATTATAAATATTTTTTAATCTAAATCCTAGAAAAAAAATTATAATATTATTTTACCAAACATATAACTTTATTGTACCATTAAATTAAACTTTTTATTAAAACAAGTAATTCTATTAAATTGAATTAAATTGAATGTTTATAATCCTATAATATGTTCATGTTAGAATTAAAGTGTAATATGTTTACGGTGGAATTAAATGCAGTGGACAGAGGCACCTTGCAACAAGACCGTAGCAGATTTCAAAATCCTTAAAATTCACATTTGTTAAGAGTATTGCTTTTTCTGGTATATGGTATATTTATATTGTTGTTTTTTTGTGTTTATATGGATAAATTATTCGGAACCGATATGAAATAAAATTAAATGAAGAGCTAAATAGCCGAAATTATTCTTCTGATATTGAAAGATAGCTGCATAGACCGCGCAAGAAAGTTCAGAGGCCCAATTTTCAAACCAGAATCCTGTTGAGCGAAAACAAAATCCTAAACAATCCCTAAAAATTTCAACGCCTACCAGTCCCGTTTTGTTAAAAAGTAGAAAGAATTACTTGGAATTTGTCGTGCTGGGCGCAGAGGATCGATACACGATCAGACAATTGAAGAATTTGTCCCGATCTTCGGGTGACACTCACAGCATTCCTTGAGCACCACATTGTTCCCTTTTGCTATGATTGGTTGGTGATTTAGACAGACACAGACGTGACCCGAGGAGCATATTTTAAAGGAATAAAATCTGCAATTCCTTCTCCTTGTCATTGCCTGCACACATGGGACCTCACAGATTATGAAAACCATATATATGGATAGGGCGAAAAGTGATAGCCAACTATAGACTCTGCTGTATACACCTTTCACAATTCTCAATGGCTACCATTAACATGAGCTGTAACATCTGCTGCTGGGTGGATGTGGTAACATCACAATTTCTTCAATAAGAAATAATCCCGTCTCAAATTACAGCTTATATTAATTTGTTTGGTTTGTACAAATTTTACAAGCATTGTAAGAAATAGCGTTACGTTAGGAAGCCACTTTAAAATTGCAATGGTGTTATTTTGGAAGTAGAAGAATTGGCAACTAGGGGAATATGGTACTGGTGGGATTTTTACAATTACATTTGAATGGAGATTAAGCACATGGGACGCCCATAAAGACACTCATATAGTTTTAGTACGCACGGTACACCTATTTACCAACTATTTTACATATTACATATTCTAAACGAATTGTAATGGTTTCTGTTGTCACATTCTTAGATAAAATTTCTCTCAATTAATAAATTTCATTTGCATACATCTGTGATTGTCAAGCACACGTTAATATAAATTATTGTTCTATATTAACTTTTCTATATGTTTGGAAGTAATAGAATTGTTTAGACTAATAGAGTCGTAAATTTTTTAAAGCAATTTTAATGCTTTTGCACTCATTTGAGTTATATATATATATATATAAAAGATGTTATATGATAAGTAGCATAGTCATATAAATTTGAGAATTTAGAGTTTTTTTTTAAAGTAATTTTAATGTGTTTGTATTCATTAGAAGAAGAAATATAGATATATGATAAGTAGTATAACCATATAAATTTGAGAATACTAAATATTTATGTGTTATTTATAATATTGAAAATTTGTAATATAGATATAGGTTGTGATTTGGAGCAGCTTAATGTAAGCCAAGTCGTGATTATGTTGTAACTTGAAATGGAAAGCAGACAATGGAGACAAAATTTTAATCAAGCTGGATGTTATCAAGGCTCTACAATCTTTGCACTTGTATGAGTTGAAACCAACAAGACAATAAGTTGGTGATATATTTGTAGGTATAAATACTTCTCGAGTGCTTAGTAAAAGGCCTATCAACTTCTGACTCATTATAGGTAGTAGAGGCACTAACCTCGTTATTGAGTTCAATATATAGTGTGAATGCTTAGGTTTTATATTACCTTCTTTGTGTTATTCCCTTCAAGTGATTAGTTTTCAAAGGTAGTTGTTGGCCTTCAGTGAGAATAAGGTTTGTTTCAAAATAAACATTGAGACTATGAATCTGCCATAAGTAGTTGTTGGTCTTGAGTAATAATAGGTTTTATTTGAAAAAAAGTAGTGAGGCTATGGATCCAGGAATCCATAGCCTTATTATTCATTTATCCATCATATTTGGGAAGGGTGATATTTGTATCCAACTAAAAGATAACACGTTGGGATTTATTGATGAGCACATCTTTTAGTATTTTGATGATGTTTGGGTGTAGAGGGGCATAGTTAGAATCAAAATCTTCAGTGGAGGGTTGCGTAAACAGTGCCTTGACGGATATTTGCAGAAGAAGATGGTATCTAAAGTATGCCACAACCATTCTAGTATCTAGGCTAAGAATGCATTGAGAATAAAATGGAAACCCTATAGGAATTCAAAATGCAATAATTGAAAATCTAGCCTAATAACTAGAGATATGGTCGAGAAGGTTGGGATTCCATGGACTAAATATGAAAAAAATGTTTTCACTTGACTAAGACTTGCACTTTATGTTGAGATTGCAACAAGATGATGAGTTTAGTGGAAAGGAATCGCCTTCACTAAGTGGGCCGCATGCTATTTTGGCGCAAAGTCTATTTTTAGACTAAGTCTATTTTTAGACATATGGATCATGTTCTATGAGTTGCAGGATGCTATTTGTGGATGGTTGGTCAAGTTGGAAAAAATAGATGGAATTCTATTTTTAGACATATTGGGCGAAATCTATTTTTAGATTTCTAGTCTAAAAATAGATATGTCGAATATTATTTGCTCTTAATAATATTTGGACTCTAAACATTATCTTATTCTCTTGGAGCACTTCAGTTAAGTGCACAGATGTGGCACAGGAGCTGACAGAAGGAATTACGCTATTCCTGAGCGTTAAGTGGAGCTATTGCACGGATACTTCAGGAAGTTAGTGGAGTTGTATTCAGTTTAACTAATATAAACATAGTTGAGCTATTTCTATTCAGTTTAACTAATTGATACAATTAGTGAGAGTGGTGTGAATTAATTATTAATTAATTCACTAATTATAAACTCATTAATCAACTAAATAATGCATCAGTTAACTTCAGTGCATGGACAATTTCAGTGGAGACCAGTGAAGAAATAGGTGAAAGAGTAGGTTAACTATCAGTTGTGACTATACTGTTGATATTTGCAACACACAGATAGGTGGAGAAGCCCATGAGGATTGCGCAGTACAAGCCAGGTGTTTTATCTATTTAATGAAGCCATCCCATAGCATTGATAACGCAATAGAGGCTGGCTATCAAGTGGCAAAAGATTGGAGCATGTGTTTTTCTAGATCTAGCTTGATAGTGTGTAGTAATTGAGGGTGTGCATGAGAGCTTGTGAGGAGATTTTGTACTATGATTGTTACATGATATCCATGACATATAATATACAAATAGTTGGGGTTTTCAGCTTTAAGCTTTCCCATTAAATACTGTGTTCATATGTGTGATTGTTTGTGGTTTTAATGTATGCATGCAATTGATTTTATTTCCGCATGTGATGATCAATGGTAGAAGAGATTCTATATTATGCATGAAGCTAAAATAGTGTGTGATCAGGAGAATCTCGGTGAATAATATATCAATTATTCAAATTTCTACATGGTATCAGAGCGATATTGATCATTGGAGCAATTGCAAAACATTAAAAAGGTTGCATTTTGTGCTGGTGGAATTCGAATTTGTAGCAGTGTTTTCTTGGTGTCGAAGTTGAGATGTCTTTCAACGGATTGCAATTGGAGTATGCCCTTGAGGGCAGCTCGAATTATATTGCATGGAAGGACAGGATGGAGGCGGTGCTGGATGACAATGGGTTGAAGGAGTTCATAGATGCAAAAGTTCCAAAACCTACTTCTAGTGATGCTGCCGTACTTGACGCATGGCAAAAGAAGATAGCAAAGTGTCGAAGGATTCTGTTGGACGGCGTGAAGGATCACATAGTATCCAACCTTCATGGTAAGGCTTTTCCACTCTTGATGTGGAAAGCTTTGACATATTTATTTCAAAGCAAGAGCGATCAGAGGAAGTTGGCGCTCAAGGACAAACTCATGAACATAAAAATGGAGAAAGGTGACAGTATGCCCAAGTACCTCACGAAGTTCGTCCAATGCAGGGATGAGTTGGGAAGTGTGGGGGTGATTGTTGATGATGAGGACTTGGTGAGCTTGGATTTCCTTGGGCTTCCAAAGAGTTGGAATTCCTATCAGGACTTTGTCAATGGTCGGGAGAAATTGCTAGGATGGGAGCGACTTTGGTCGAATCTTGTGCAAGAGGAGATAAGGCGGAGTACCAAGGACGGATCTTCATCAAAGAACTCTGATGAAGAGAATTGTGCTTTGGCTACCAAAGCAAAGAAGGGGAAGAGAAAGAAAGCTTCTCAATCTGGTGCGAAAGGCAAGAAGCAGGACATGTCCAAGGTGAAGTGCTTTCACTGTCACCAACACGGACATTATGCCAGTAATTGTACACAGAAGAAGAAAAAGAAGCAGGCTGCTAGGACTGCAGCTGGAGAGGCCTTAGCCTCACAGTTTGAGCTAGATTTTTCACTGATTGCATGCTTGGTCTCAAGTATGACGGGATCAGTGTGGTTTCTTGATAGTGGTGCATCTTTTCACATGACAGGAGATCAAGATTTGTTTACTGATCTGGATGAGAAAGATCTTGGAGTGCACATCGAGATGGGTGATGATGGTAAATACAGTGCGACTGGTATCGGTACCATTTCCTTTGAGAGGGAGTTTGGTAAACCCTTCGTATTGAAGGAAGTGATGTATGTTCCAGGATTGAAGAAGAATCTTATCTCTGTGGTGATGTTAGAAGACAAGGGATATGATGTTGTCTTTAGCGAGGGAAAGGCTTTCCTACGCAGTAAGGCAACTGGTGAGACCATGAGGATAGGGGTTCGAGTTAAGAACCTTTATCAATTGTGGGTAGATGGTTGCGCAGCAATGGCAGGCAAGGTAGAAGGAGTGGTGAGCCGGGATGATGGCGAGTTGTCGCACCGGAGATTGGGCCACCTTCACCATGGAGCTTTGAAGATACTACAACAGATTTCTACTTGGCTTCCTAAGGGTACTCTTGCGCAGTCAGATCAGTGCAAGGGATGTACCTTGGGAAAATTTGTGAAAGCCACCTTTCACGAGAAGGATAGTCGTGTCACGACGATCCTTGAGACAATTCACACAGACGTGTGTGGACCTTTCTCAGCAGCTTCGACAGCAAAGCATAGGTATTATGTGATATTTGTTGATTATTTTTCTCGTAAGTACTGGATCTTCTTCATGCAGAAGAAGAGGAAGACATACTCAAAGTTCTGTGAGTTCAAGGCACTAGTTGAGAAAGAATCGGGGAAGCAGGTGAAGGCTCTAAGGAGCGACAATGGTGGTGAATTCATCTCTGGCGAATTCAAGGAATTTTGCAGCGCAAAAGGAATTCGAAGAGAGCTCATAGCACCTCATAACCCATAGCAGAACGGGGTTGCTGAGCGAAAGAACAGAACGATCGTGGGTGCTACATGGGCGATGTTGCATGATCAAGGCCTACCCATACACTTGTGGGCTGAGGCATGCAATACTGCAGTATATGTGCAGAACCGTTGTCCTCACAGGATACTTGGCATGAGTACACCCGAGGAGGCATTTTCTGGTAAGAGGCCTGATATTTCCCATTTGAGGATTTTTGGTTCAACTGTTTACATTCATGTCACGAAGGATGCCAGGAAGAAGATGGAGCTGACTGCAGAGGTTGGGATATTTTTGGGGTACACTGATACGCCCCACAACTATCATGTGTATTTTCCAGACAGTCGCAGGACTATTGTGCGATAGATATCAAATTTCATGAGGAGAAAGCCATGAAGTGTTCGCTTCAGAGGGAGCCACACTTGAATGCAGATGAGGAGCTATTAGTTCCTAAGGATGAGTCTTAGGATGTGGATCAACCACAAGATGAGGTTCATGGAGTGGAAGAGACCACTCAAGCAACACCAACCATCAGAGGGTGGAAGCGCACTACAAAAGCTGAGCGACTGGCTCAAGATGCAGAGAAGGTTGTAGGAGCACCTACATCATAGCACAGACAGAGACAGTCACCCGAACGGTATACTGGATACATGGCTCTTATGAGGAAGTGTATCGTGACAGAGCCATCCTCTTTCGAGGAAGCTATGGAGGACCCCGCATGGGTAGATGCCATGGTGGAAGAGTATGATTCGATTGTCAGAAACAGTGCATGGGAGATTGTCCCGAGGCTGGAGGGGAAATCAGTGGTGCGTTTGAGATGGATCTACAAAGTGACACAGGCAGCTGACGGGAGTGTGGAGAAGTATAAGCCAAGATTTGTTGCCCGAGACTTTTCACAGATTGAGGGTATCGATTATGAGGAGAATTTTTCACCTGTCGTAAGGTATTCTTCCATACGGACGATTCTTGCTCTCTCAATGAAGATGGGGTGGTACATTCATCAAATGGATGTGAAGACTGCGTTCCTCAACGGAGTCATTAAGGAGGAGGTGTACATAGAGCAGCCTGAAGGTTTCGAGATCTTCAGCAACGAGTTGCATGTGTGCAGGCTCAAGAGAGCATTGTATGGGTTGAAACAAGCACCTCGTGCTTGGTACACACAGATAGACAGTCATTTCACGAGACTTGGATTCTCCAAGAGTGAGGCGGATCCTAACCTATACCAAATTGTGGTGGAGGGTAAGTTGCTGATCATTGTACTTTATGTAGATGATTTGATTTTGACAGGTGATGAACTATTGATACACTCATGCAAGGCTGATCTTGCAAAGGAGTTTGAGATGAAGGACTTGGGCCTCCTTCATTATTTCCTGGGATTGGAAATTTAGCAGCGCAGTGATGGACTGTTTGTTTCTCAAGGCAAGTATGCCCGGGAGATACTGGAGAAGTTCAACATGCATAGTCGTAGTCGTCATACTCTCTTCCGGGTGGTTGGAGGAAGGAGAGGCAATGCCGTGAGTAGTGGATGCCACCATGGGATTGGAGTGAATAGTAGGGCCTCAGTGTATTTGTCAATACACGACCATATATTATGTTTGCTAACCAAATTTATCAGTTACTAAGCCAAACAAGCTCTTTGGAAGGCGGGGAAGCATGTATCGAGATATCTTAGAGGCACATCGGGATATGGATTATGTATAAATAAATGGATGAGGTGAGGCTATTCATGCTCACTCTGATGCAGATTGGGCAGGGAGCCCAACGGACAGAAAGAGCACATATGGAGGGATTTTCAGTATCGGGTCGACAACATTTTCTTGGTACAGTAGGAAGCAGAGATCCGTGGCACTCAGTTTAGCAGAGGCCGAGTATATGGTAGCAAGTTTGGCTGCATGCGAGGCTATATGGATGAGGAAGATCCTGGTCGGGTTGTTCGATTCACACTTAGAGCCTACCGTGATTTATTGTGATAATCATAGTTGCATAAAAATCTCAGTTAATCCAGTATTTCATGATAGATCTAAACACATTGACATCCAGTATCATCATATCAGAGATTGTGTGCAGCGGAAGATCATGTTACTTTCATACATTCCCACGGAGGATCAAGATGCTGATATCTTGATGAAGGCGCTCACCAGGAGCAAATTAAAATACCACAGAGGCAGGATAGGGGTGGCAGATAATCCTTATCTTGTTGAGAGGGAGTGTTGAGATTGCAACAAGATGATGAGCTTAGTGGAAAGAAGTCGCCTTCACTAAGTGGGCCCATAGGATATTTTTGGCGCAAAGTCTATTTTTTAGAATATGTCTATTTTTAGACATATGGATCATGTTCTATGAGTCATAGGAGCCATTCGCGGGATGGTCAAGTCAAGTTGGAAAAATAGATGGACTTCTATTTTTAGACATATTAGGTGGAATCTATTTTTATATTTCCAGTCTACAAATAGATATGTCGAATATTATTAGCTCTTAATAATATTTGGACTATAAACATTATCTTATTCTCTTGGAGCACTTCACTTAAGTGCACATATGTGGCACAGGAGTTGACAGAAGGAATTACGCTATTCCTGAGGGTTTACTGGAGCTATTGCATGGAGGACTTCAGTTAGAACTCATGTGACATAGTTTGGTGGAGTTGTAGAAGTAGTTGGTGGAGTTGTGTTCAGTTTAACTAATATAAACATAGCTGAGCTATTTGTATCCAGTTTAACTAATTGATACAATTAGTGAGAGTGGTGTGAATTAATTATTAATTAATTCACTAATTATAAACTCATTAATCAACTAAATAATGCATCAGCTAACTTCAGTGCATGGACAGTTTCAGTGGAGACCAGTGCAGAAATAGGTGAAAGAGCAGGTTAACTATCAGTTGTGACTATACTGTTGCTATTTGCAACACACAGATAGGTGGAGAAGCCCATGAGGATTGCACAGTAAAAGCCAGGTGGTTTATCTATTTAATGAAGCCATCCCATAGCATTGATAACGCAATATAGGCTGGCTATCAAGTGGCAAAATATTGGAGCATGTGTTTTGCTAGATCTAGCTTGATAGTGTGTAGTAATTGAGGGTGTGCATGAGAGCTTGTGAGGAGATTTTTTACTATGATTGTTACATGATCTCCATGACATATAATATACAGATAGTTGGGGTTTTCAGCTTTAAGCTTTCCCATTAAATACTCTGTTCATATGTGTGATTGGTTGTGGTTTTAATGTGCGCATGCGATTGTTTTTATTTCCGCAATTAATGATCAATGGTAGAAGAGATTTTGTATTGTGCATGAAGTTAAAATTGTGTGTGATCAGGATAATCTCGATGAATAATATATCAATTATTCAAATTTCTACATGGTATCAGAGCGATATTAATCATTGGAGCAATTGCAAAACATTAAAGCGGTTGAGTTTTGAGCTGGTGGAATTCGAATTTGCAGCAGTGTTTTCTTGGTGTCGAAGTTGAGATGTAGTTCAACGGATTGCGATTGGAGTATGCCCTTGAGGGCAGCTTGAATTATATTGCATGGAAGGACAGGATGGAGGTGGTGCTGGATGAAAATGAGTTGAAGGAGTTCATAGATGCAGAAGTTCCAAAACCTACTTCTAGTGATGTTGCCGTACTTGACGCATGGCAAAAGAAGACAGCAAAGTGTCGAAGGATTCTGTTGGAGGGCGTGAAGGATCACATAGTATCCAAACTTCATGGTAAGGCTTCTCCACTCTCGATGTGGAAAGCTTTGACAGATTTATTTCAAAGCAAGAGCGATCAGAGGAAGCTGGCGCTGAAGGACAAACTCAGGAACATAAAAATGGAGAAAGGCGACAGTATGCCCAAGTACCTCACGAAGTTCGTCCAATGCAGGGATGAGTTGGGAAGTGTGGGGGTGACTGTTGATGATGAGGACTTGGTGAGCTTGGCTCTCCTTGGGCTTCCGAAAAGTTGGCATTCCTATCAGGACTCTGTCAATGGTCGGGAGAAATTGCCAGGATGGGAGCGACTTTGGTTGGATCTTGTGCAAGAGGAGATAAGGCGGAGCACCAGGGACAGATCTTCATAAAAGAAATCTGATGAAGAGAATTGTGCTTTGGTTGCCAAAGCAAAGAAGGGGAAGAACAAGAAAGCTTCTCAATCCGGTGCAAAAGGCAAGAAGCAGGACATGTCCAAGATGAAGTGCTTTCACTGTCACCAACACGGACATTACGCCACTAATTGTCCACAGAAGAAGAAAAATAAGTAGGCTGTTGGGACTGCAGCTGGAGAGGCCTTAGCCTCGCAGTTTGAGCTAGATTTTTTGCTGATTTCATGCTTGGTATCAAGTATGACGGGATTAGTGTGGTTTCTTGATAGTGGTGCGTCTTTTCACATGACAGGAGATCGAGATTTGTTTACTGATCTGGATGAGAAAGATATTGGGGAAAAAATATCGAGATGGGCGAAGGATGGTAGATACAGTGCGACCGGTATCGGTACCATTTCCTTTGAGAGGGAGTCTGGTAAACCCTTCAGATTGAAGGAAGTGATGCATGTTCCAGGATTGAAGAAGAATCTTATCTCTGTGGCGATGTTATAAGACAAGGGATATGATGTTGTCTTTAGCGAGGGAAAGGCTTTCCTGCGTAGTAAGGCAACTGGTGAGACCATGAGGATAGGGGTTTGAGTTAAGAACCTTTATCAATTGCAGGTAGATGGCTGCGCAGCAATGGAAGGCAAGGTAGAAGGAGTGGTGAGCCAGGATGATGGAAAGTTGTGGCACCGGAGATTGGGCCACCTTCACCATGGAGCTTTGAAGATACTACAGCAGATTTATACTGGGCTTCCTAAGGATACTCTTGCGCAGTCAGATCAGTGCAAGGGATGTACCTTGGGAAAATTTGTGAAAGCCACCTTTCACGAGAATGATAGTTGCGCCACGACGATCCTTGAGAGAATTCACACAGACGTGTGTGGACCTTTCTCAGTAGCTTCGACAACAAAGCACAGGTAGTATGTGATATTTGTTTATTATTTTTCTCGTAAGTGCTGGATCTTCTTCATGCAGAAGAAGAGCGAGAAATACTCAAAGTTCTGTGAGTTCAAGGCACTGGTTGAGAAAGAATCGGGGAAGCAGGTGAAGGCTCTAAGGAGTGACAATGGTGGTGAATTCATCTCTGTAATTCAAGGACTTTTTTCAACGTAGAAGGAATTCAAGAGCCTATAAAGACTACAACTCACACACTTAATTCAAGCGAGTGGAAGAAATGCAACAACTGTGGGTGCTGCATTTGCGATGTTGCATGATCGTGGCCTACTTCACATACCCTGTGGGCTGAGGCATGGCATCAGCAGAGCATGTAATCCGTTGTTTTTTGCCAGGATACTTGGCATGAGTACACCCGAGGAGGCGTTTTCTGGTAAGAGGCCTGATATTTCCCATTTGAGGATTTTTGGTTCACCTGTTTACATTCATGTGACGAAGGATGCCAGGAAGAAGCTGGAGCCGACTGTGGAGGTTGGGATATTTGTGGGGTACACTGATACGCCCCACAACTATCGTGTGTATTTTCCAGACAGTCGCAAGACTGTTGTGCGACGGGATATCAAATTTCATGAGGAGAAAGCCATGAAGTGTTCGCTTGAGAGGGAGCCACACTTGCATGCAGATGAGGAGCTATTAGTTCCTAAGGATGAGTCTTAGGATGTGGATCAGCCACAAGATGAGGTTCATGGAGTGGAAGAGGCCACTCAAGCAGTGCCAACCATCAGAGGGCGGAAGCGCACTACAGAAGCTGAGCGACTGGCTCAAGATGCAGAGAAGGTTGTAGGAGCACCTACATCACAGCACAGACAGAGACAGTCATCTGACCGGTATACTGGATACATGTCTCTTATGAGCAAGTGTATCATGACAGAGCCATCCTCTTTCGAGGAAGCTGTGGAGGACCCCGAATGGGTAGACGCCATGGTGGAAGAGTATGATTCGATTGTCAGAAACAGTGCGTGGGAGATTTTCCCGAGGCTGGAGGGGAAATCAGTGGTGGGTTCGAGATGGATCTACAAAGTGAAGCAGGCAGCTGACAGGAGTGTGGAGAAGTATAAAGAAATATTTGTTGCCCGAGGCTTTTCATAGATTGAGGGGATCGATTATGAGGAGACCTTTGCACCTATTGCAATGTATTCTTCCATACGAATGATTCTTTCTCTCTCAGAACAGATGGGGTGGCACATTCATCATATGGATGTGAAGACTGCGTTCCTCAATGGATTCATTAAGGAGGAGGTGTACATAGAGTAGCCCGAAGGTTTTGAGATCTTTAGCAGCGAGTCGCATGTGTGAAGGCTCAAGAGAGTGCTGTATGGGTTGAAACAAGCACCTCGTGCTTGGTACACATGGATAGACAGTTATTTCACCGGACTTGGATTCTCCAAGAGTGAGGAGGATCCTAACCTATACCAGATTGTGGTGGAGGGTAAGTTGCTGATCATTGTACTTTATGTAGATGATTTTATTTTGACAAGTGATGAACTGTTGGTACACTCATGCAAGGCTGATCTTGTAAAGGAGTTTAAGATGAAGGACTTGGGCCTCCTTCATTATTTCCTGGGATTGGAAATTTGGCAGCGCAGTGGTGGACTATTTGTTTCTCAGGGTAAGTATGTCCGGAAGATACTAGAGAAGTTCAACATGCATGGCTGCAAACCTGTTGATACTCCTCTTCCTGGTGGTTGGAGGAAGGAGGATGCTACTTCAACGGAGGTAGTGGATGCCACTGTTTATCGACAGTTGGTGGGGTCACTTATGTATCTGGTCAATACACGACCTGACATATGCTATGTCGTCACCACATTTTCATAAGCCGTGTTATGGAGTTGTATAAGCTCTTTTGGAAGGCGGGCAAGCATCTATTGCGCTATATCAGAGGCACATCGGGATATGGTCTATGGTACAGACAGGAGGATGGAGTGAAGCTTTCTGGTTTCACTGATGCAGATTGGGCAAGGAGCCCAACAGACCGGAAGAGCACTTCTGGAGGAGTTTTCAGCATTGGGTCGACAGCAGTTTCCTGGTACAGCAGGAAGGGTAGATCCTGTGGTCTAAATTTAAAGGAAGAGGCTTAGCATAGGCAGTTGATTTACTGGGCAGGCTATATGGATGAGGAAGATCCTGGTCGGGTTGTTCGGTTCACACTTAGAGACTACTGTGATTTATTGTGATAATCAGAGTTGCATCAAACTCTCGGTTAATCCAGTATTTCATCATAGATCTAAACAAATTGACATTCGGTATCATCATATCAGAGATTGTGTGCAACGGAAGGTCATGTTACTTTCATACATTCCCACAGAGGATCAAGATGCTGATATCTTGACGAAGGCGCTCACTGGGAGAAAATTCAAATACCACAGGGGTAGGATAGGGGTTGCAGATAATCCTTATCTTGTTGAGATTGAGTGTTGAGATTGCAACAAGATGATGAGCTTAGTGGAAAGGAGTTGCCTTCACTAAGTGGGCCCACGGGCTATTTTTGGCGCAAAGTCTATTTTTAGACTATGTCTATTTTTAGACATATGGATCATGTTCTATGAGTTGCAGGATGCTATTTTTGGATGGTTGTTCAAGTTGGAAAAAATAGATGGACTTCTATTTTTAGACATATTGGGCGAAATCTATTTTTAGATTGCCAGTCTAAAAATAGATATGTCGAATATTATTAGCTCTTAATAATATTTGGATCTAAACATTATCTTATTCTCTTGGAGCACTTCAGTTAAGTGCACAGATGTGGCACAGGAGCTTACAGAAGGAATTACGCTATTCCTGAGGGTTAAGTGGAGCTATTGCATGGATACTTCAGTTAGAACTCATGTGACAGAGTTTGGTGGAGTTGATTGAGGAATTTAGTGGAGTTGTATTCAGTTTAACTAATCTAAACATAGTTGAGCTATTTGTATTCAGTTTAACTAATTGATACAATTAGTGAGAGTGGTTTGAATTAATTATTAATTAATTCACTAATTATAAACTCATTAATCAACTAAAGAATGCATTAGTTAACTTCAGTGCATGGACAGTTTCAGTGGAGAACAGTGCAGAAATAGGTGAAAGAGCAGGTTAACTATCAGTTGTGACTATACTGTTGGTATTTGCAACACACAGGTAGGTGGAGAAGCCCATGAGGATTGCGAAGTACAAGCCAGGTGGTTTATCTATTTATTGAAGCCATCCCATAGCATCGATAATGCAATAGAGGCTGGCTATCAAGTGGTAAAAGATTGGAGCATGTGTTTTGCTAGATCTAGCTTGATAGTGTGTAGCAATTGAGGGTGTGCATGAGAGCTTGTGAGGAGCTTTTGTACTATGATTGTTACATGATCTCCATGACATATAATATACAGATAGTTGGGGTTTTCAGCCTTAAGCTTTCCCATTAAATACTGTGTTCATATGTGTGATTGTTTGTGGTTTTAATGTATGCATGCAATTGATTTTATTTCCGCATGTGATGATCAATGGTAGAAGAGATTCTGTATTATGCATGAAGCTAAAATAGTGTGTTATCAAGAGAATCTTGGTGAATAATATATCAGTTATTCAAATTTCTACACTTTAGAGTGTAATGCGAGTATGGTGATATCAAGACTAGTTGATGGCGTAGATCTGGGTGGAAGGGCACACTCTATTGAAATATATTTGGAATTCTTCTTCTTGTAGTTGAACAACCCAAGTGAGGCGCTAAGCCTTAAAATTATAGTGGAGAGAAATTCCAGGATCAATACTTTGATAGAATATGAGGTATTTATGTGAAACCATGAAACACTAAGTTAGAGTGAAGTCACCAAACCAAAAAAATTTTATCCAAACATTTTCAAAAAGATGTATGCAAACAAAGATAAAACAAGACATATAGAAATAGTATTCTTAGCCAAAATGGCTTGATATTTATTTGCAAGACCAACTAGTCTTATATGGTAATATAAGAGTTCAAATTGTATGAAAAAGATTAAAATAATAATGCACATAGATTTAGAGTTGGAAAGATACATCTAGATGCCTAGACACAATTACACTTAAGTCGAGTAAGATATAGAAATGAGGAAACAATCAACAATTCATTTTTTGAGCTACAAAATTGTTGCCGAAGTCAATGTGTCCTCCTTAGTTAGCTACGCTAGATATAGTCCTTATAAAAAATGTGAAGTTTCTAAATAACTATGCTTTCCATTATTGTTACATATATCAGATGTGGTAGAAAATTTGGCCACAATAAAATTAAAACCCTATTGTATTAACAAAACATGATGGAATTTTGGGTACAATAAAATTAAAACCCTATTGTATTAACAAGACATGCTGAACTAGAATGTCAATTCCAAAGTGAAAAGAAACTCACCACGTGACTTATAACTTTAGTGGATCATTGAAATAAAAAATTTATTACATAAAATGGTTCATAACAACTAGATCTAGGGGAAGTTCACTCACTTCATCCCAAAAGTTTATGCAATAGATACAATTTCTTTCTTAAAAAAGCCACCTATCCATGTATTAATTTTGGTCTCTTATGAAAAAATCAATTTAATCAATTTTGAACTTAAAATTTGTCAAATTTTTGAAAACCCAATCAATATTTTTTTTTCATTACAACTAACCCTACAATAAATTTGCATTAACATCATAATATTATTATTTTTATCAATATTTTTTATACTCAATCTTATACATAAGAATAATATTTTTTTGCATAACATATAACTCCAATGCGTCATTAAAATATGTAAATTTTTTATTTAAGCAAATAATTTATAAAAACTAGATCTTCGAGAAATTCCCCACTTCATCCCAAAAGTTATGGAGTGGCCACAATTATTTTCTAGAGGGACCACCTATCAGTCAATGCCTTTTTCTTTATATAATGAAAAACAATTATTGTGATTAAAAAATATTTAAATTTTAACACATTTTTCAAACTTCCACATTTTTTTATTACAAGTAACATCTACAATAAATTGATGTTATAATATTATAAAATTATAATATTATTATTTTACATTTTTTATTACAACTAACATGGTATGTTATAATATAATATTATTATTTTTATCAATACTTGTTAATATTATATTATTATGAAAATTATAATACTATTATTATTATCACTATTTTTATATTTTTTAATCTAAATCATATAGAAAAGTTATAATATTATTTTACGGAACATATACCTTTATTGTTACACGGAATTAAACTTTTTATTAAAACAAGTAATTCTATTAAATTGAATGTTTAAAATCCTAATATGTTCATATTAGAATTAAAGTGTAATATGTTTATGTTGGAATTTAAATACGGTGGACAGAGGGGGCACCTTCCAACGAGACTGTAGAAGATTTCAAAATCCTTAAAATTCACATTAGTTAAGAGTATTTCTTTTTCTGGTATGGTATATTTATATTATTGTTCTTTTGCGTTTATATGGAAATTGTTTTTCTTGGTATGGTATATTTATATTGTTAATTTTTTTGTGTTTATATAAAAATTGATGTATTTTATGTATATTAATTATATTTATTAATATAATTAATATAATTATTTATTAAACTAATTAAATTATTAAACAAATCACAATTTTATTTTTTAAAATTTCTTATTTCACCTTTAAAATTTTAAATTATTTCTAAATAAAAAAATTCAATTATTCAATATTACAATAAAATAGATTTCTTTCTTAAACGAAATATGTAGAATAAAATATATATATATATATATATGTGTGTAGAATAAAAATCAAAGAGATAAATTATTCGGAATCGATATGAAATGAAATTAAATGAAGAGCTAAATAGCCGAAATTATTCTTCTGATATTGAAAGATAGCTGCACAGACCGCGCAAGAAAGTTCAGAGGACCAATTTTCAAACCAGAGTCCTGTTGGGCCAAAACAAAACCCTAAACCATACCTAAAAGTTTCAACGCCTACCAGTCTCGTTTTGTTAAAAAGTAGAAAGTATTACTTGAATTTTGTCGTGTTGGGCGCAGAGGATCGATGGACGATCAGACAATTGAAGAATTTGTCCCGATCTTCAGGTGACACTCACAGCATTCCTTGAGCACCACATTGTTCCCTTTTGCTATGATTGGTTGGTGATTTAGACAGACACAGACGTGACCCGAGGAGCATATTTTAAAGGAATAAAATCTGCAATTCCTCCTCCGTGTCATGGCCTGCACACATGGGACCTCACAGATTATGAAAACCATATATATGGATAGGGCGAAAAGGGATAGCAAACTATAGACTCTGCTGTATACACCTTTCACAAGTCTGAATGGCCACCATTAACATGATTTGTAACACTAATTGTACCTTGTTTAATGGTTAGGTGGGGTTTGGTCTCATAAGTTTACGTGAGAGTGGCTCCAAGCACCATGTATGCATGAGAGCTGCTCCGAGCTTATGCATGAGAGTGGCTCAGTGCATTAATTATATATATATATATATATATATATATACTTGAAGTACTATAGGGACGCCCCATAAAGACACTCATATAGGTTTAGAACGCACGAGTACACCTATTTACCAACTATTTAACATATTGTAAACAAATTGCAATGGTTTTTTGTTGTCACATTCTTAAATAAAATTTCTCTCAATTAGTAAATTGCATTTGCATACATCTGTGATTGTTAATATAAATTACTGTTCTATATTAACTTCTCTATATATTTGGGAGCAATAGAATTGTTTAGCCTATATGTAATTGTTTAGACTAATTGAGTCGTGATTTTTTTAAGGTGATTTTAGTGCTTTTGTACACACTTGAGTAAGAAATATAGATATAAGATATAGATATAGTGTTAGTATAGCCATCTTTTAAAAAAAAAATTAAAGTTATTTTAATGCTTTTGTACTCATTAGAGTAAAAAATATAGATATAAGATTACGATGTATGATAAGTAGTATAGCTCTATAAATTTGAGAATTTAAATATTTATGTGTTATTATTAACGTTGAAAATTTGTAATATAAGTATACACTGTGATTTGCTTAATGGCCAAGTGTTGACTATGTGGTAACTTGAAATGGCAAGCAGAGGCTGGATTCTATCAAGGGTCTACAAGGGGAGTACATTTCTTCTCCCCAAAATCTTAACGAGTTTTCTTTAGTGGGACTTTTTGGAATTTCTGGTGCTGGAAGTAGAAAAATTTGAGGTGAAATATTGATTTATGTTATTTAAAATGTTTTTTTTACTATATATATAGATTCAGTACCCTAAAAAACCCATAAGGCACTTGGATTGTGCTAGGTTACCCATCAAACATGTGATTTCAATGAATTTCTATTGGATTTTAAAGAAATTTGATTGGAAAAATCCACCGGAAAAGTCTCTAAAATGTCGCACTAAAGACAATTGGAAATCTTAATGTGCTGCATCAGTTGGGTTTCAGTTGCCTGTTAGATCCGAAGAATTTTCTCCCTCTTGACCGTGTTATCCTCTCCTCGCCTCATTCGTGGGAAATGGGTCTTAGTGCAGAATTTGAACCTGAGTGGGAGTCATATAGATTCAATCTCATTGAGGCTAACATTTCTTTAAAGGAAACGCTAGATGCTCTAGTGTGGGGAGGTCGTGTTGCTAGAGATAATGTTGCGTCAAAGAAATTTATTGTTATATTGCAGGTTCTTCCACTCCATGTCGCTATGATAAGTGGTCAGTGCCTATGTGGAAATGAGATGCTCGTCTAAAGATCTGGATGACCCTTTTCAACCACATCTTGACTTGGGAAAATATGATGAAAAGGGGATTCATGGGTCTAGGCAGATGTCATTTTTGTCATTAAGCCTTTAAATATGTTTTTCCATCTATTTATAGATTCCACATTCGCTAAGGCTATTTGGGATTATGTGGTCAAATTGTTGAATCTTAGGATAGACAATGGTTGGTTCTCCATCTTTGACTACTTAATGTATTATCCTATGTGTCATAGGCCCTATCTAGCTCTCCCCTTATATTTCTTTTGGGGATTTGGTGCTCTAGGAACGCCACCATTTTTTAAGACTGGATCCCTCACTCATTCTGCCAGCGTCAAAATAGTCGGATACTTTCTCGAGATTGGCCCTTGGTCTCCAAAGCCATCTAGGCATTCCATCCATTTTCTGGAATTGGGGTCTATTTTTCGAGTTGGGATTTTTGATGGGGCCTCTACTGGGGTATATTGTTATGGGGCCATCATCAAAATCTACCCTTATCAGTCCTTTTGGAGGTGGAGGTGGCACAAATTACCTGGTAGAGGTTGTGGCACTTTGGAGTGCTCATTGGTTGGCGATTCTATGATAGTCATTGATTGGTTGTTGGGGAGGAATGCTTTGGAGGTCTTATTGTTATAGCATTGGGTGGTTTGCATAACTATACTATGTTTACATTCAACCACATCTCCTTTCTCCATGTCTACAGGAGCAAAATATGGAAGCGGATGCCCTATCTAAAAGAGAGGTTAGCCTTCTTCCTCGTAGAATATTTTTTGAGTTTTTGATCGATGGATCCATCTCACATATGGGCTCTTTCTAGCTCTAATTTTTTGGTTGTCTTCTTTTGGCTCTTTCTTGTTGGTTGTCTGAGCATGCTATCACTTGGCACATGAGATTTTTGTTGGCTCTTTTTGTTTACTTAGCTTATGCTCTCTCTCCATCTTTTTTTATTGTTCTTTGTTGCTTTCTAGATTATCTTTTTTTTTCTGCTCTAGATTTATGTAACTTCTCTTATTATTTATAATCAAGAAGCTCTATTTTTTTCTACAAACCCAAAAAAAATTTGGAAGTTTTTTGATTTCATCAGCTGAATTAAGTATATCACGGAGAACCATTCATAATTTTTTGATTTCATCCATTGAATCATGTATACCACATAGGAACCTAAGTCACCTGACACGGGGACACGTGACATGAAGGACACGCAGATTAGATTGTCGAACAAGGACATGCTAACCCCTCGGAATAGGACACCTATGGACACGTTATATATTATTTTATTAAATATATATATATATATATATATATATATATATATATATATATATATAGTAAAAATTAGATATTTCTTACACAAATCCATACAAATTCATTGATTCAAACATAGATCTTCATCTAGATGTAAGTTTTACGAAGATACATCATACAATCATACAAAGTAACATTAATAATTTAATAAATTATGCATGCATATTGATATTACAAATAAAATTGTGACATATTCATCAATAAGACAAGATATCGTATTTTTCTCATTAAGTCATCAAAATCAAAATGTGTTACATAGGTAGTACAATGCCAAATAGAAAAAGAAAATACAAAGCAACTAGAAGTCTACAAGCCTCAAGGCAGTAGGTAGTTCATGAGTCATGAGTCATTAATCCTCATCATCATAATCAACATCACTGTCCTCACCATCATGGTCACAACTGCTCTGCTCTGCTCTGCTGCATCCTCCTATATATCCAATGTGATCTCTACATCTGCTGGTGTGGAGGATGACCCCTCTACAGTGTCACCATCATTAAATGTGACAGACTTTAGCACTAGCTCATTGAGATCCAAGTTAGCCAATGCCAAGTCAACACTACTCCTTTCTCTTCTCTTCACTCAAAGTAAACACAAAGCGAATTAAAATCGAACTTTTAAAAGTCGTCTGACGTTTTTCTCCGTCGAACACTGTCTGGCGGGTCGGAAGAGGATCACAAAATCACGACATGACGTGTGTTGTACGGACAAGAATCCATGCAAATTGTGTCCGATTCGATGGATTCGGGACACGTGAGAGGGGGACGAATCCGGTTTCAGAGATAGGAACCCTCCATGATTTTTTTAATTTGCAAAAAATGGAATTTCTGAAAAACCTATTTCAACGTAACTCTACAATAAACATAATGAAATAAACAAAGGTTGCGTTGTTATGATTTGAAATGCTCACTATTTGATTTTCAGATGCTCGACCATCATTCTGTCTTTGACTACCCGTTGTTAGCAGCTCGATGATAACTTTCATGCGGTTTCCCTCAAGTGTTCTTCGACCTGTTGGAGGACGAACGAGGCTTTAAGAATAATCCTAAGAAGCTCTTTAAACGTATTACTATTATCCCTCGTTATATAATGATGTGAAACTAATTAGTGGTAACGTTTAACTCTCATTGACCTTGCAAAAGTGGGGTGCTCTCTGGGTGAAAAAGAAATATATATAAATCTATCATACCTTAGTTATTAAAATAACTGTGAGGCCATTATCATGGACAATTATCCAATTTCCATTTACTAATCATTGTTTTAAGACCTACTCCAAAATCTTGATAAATATTGTATATATTACCATGTAAAATTAAAGAAATAAAACAAACTCTCATAGATTTAATGCAGATGCTCAATAAATCCAAGTAATCCCATTGCTCCGGTTGTTTATCCAAATTTCTTGTAATTTTTTTCGGGCAGCGGAAAAGTTCAATTTCACAAACCCTAAATTGTATGATTGATTTAAACAATTTTTTTTCTTTTACCTACAAAGGTGGCCCCGGAATAATTTACAGTACAACTTTTCTAGCGACATTATTACGTCTCTTCCCACACCAGTGATAACGTATTTGCTTCGGAGAAACTGTCTCTACCAATCATTTACACAAGTTTATTAGGGAGCTCTTATATTTTTCTTCTTGAGATTTTAAAAAACATGAAATTGGAATGAAAAAATTGGAAAACCTCTTGTCAAGAGAATTTATTAGCGTCATTAGGGAAATTACACACAGAGTGCATATCAAGTTAGATGAGATCTGAGTAAGAGGGCATTGGAGGAGACAACGAGAGGAATCCACTAAATAAACATCTATTTAAAGGAGCTTGGGTGACCTTGGTTTACTCTAAAGAATGAACTGATGAGAGATATGGTTAGAGGAAGTCAAGATTTAGATGAAGTTATGGTTGTAAATTTAGAAAGCCATAGGACTTGATTTTGTTAGCTCCTATCAATGAGGGTATACAAAGTGTGAATGCAAGTCAATTTCTTAAAGAGGAGAAATAAATAAAGAAGAATTAGTTGCTGGGATTTTAGTTGTAAATGTATGATGAGTTTGTTATCAAATATTTAAGATAAGTAATGTATGATAGATTTGTGAGTTTTCTTCTATAACAGTATAAATTTAAGATAAGTAATGTATGACAGATTTGTGAGTTTTCTTCTATACCAGTATAAATCTATGTTTGGATCTACAATGTATTGAGATGATCAAATATCAATTTTTTATTAATGCAAAACTTGAATAGAGGTTTTTATCTAAAAATTAGATTTGCATGTATACTTATTTTTTATAACATTATTTATATTATATGTAAATTTAATTTTTATATAAACTATTTTTATTTTTAATTTTGTTAAAATCCTGAAAATACATATGGCTCCATACAAAGGTGCATGACATTTGTGTTTGGCATTATATCTACATATATAGAAATATTATTTTAATTGATAAGTGTTTACATGTTTATTCACTAAATTTAAACATATGAATTATCATTATTTCAATTTCTTTGAATGTAATATGCATATAATAATCTTTTTTTCTTTAGAAGAAAATGTTTATAATTTTATCAATACAAAAAAAATTGTTATATTTCACTGGAATTTTGTTATTTTTTAAATTGATCCAACATTATTATTATTATTATTATATATTTAGTTCATCATTGATCCAATACTCAACTCCAACATCTTCCTCATACTAGGCTATGGAGCACCTCTTTGTCCAATAACTGTTGTTTATAGGGAGTGGTTCTGGATTATGAAGAATTACGAAGGAAAAAAATTCTTGAATATAATTGAAGTCATGAAATTATTGAGTGCAAAAGTCCAATATTGAGGTAGATGTATGCATCAAATATCTAGTGTGAAATGTGCTAGGATTGAAACAAGACTTCTTTTTTAGTTAATGGAATGGATGATGTAGGTGTTGATACAATATACTATAAATGATGTTGTATAGGGTGTTATATAAGGAACTTTATACAACTTGCATGTCAGTATTCTAGTAATGGATTGTGACAATGTAATATAAATGGAAGAGAACACATTAGTGTTTGACATGCATTGTCATTGATAAAAAATGTTGTCATTGATGTTAAAGAAATTTTAATTAGTGCATATGTGCCTTATCATGTGAAAATATGTGATCGAGGTGTTTCATGAAGATCCTGTGTTATAAGTCTCATAAATGTAAGAGTTCAGAACCAAAAATGGATTTGGGATAATCTAGGAAATCAAACTATGTGGGTTCATAGGAAAACCGAAAAATTCTTTGATCCATTTTCAAACCCCCAATTTATTACTTCGTATGCATATTGTGAAGAACCCATAAGAAGATCTAGTAGGATCAAGTGATCAATAGTTGGTAGAGTTCAACAATATGTGAGAGTTAAATCATACCCAAAGGTTAAGTGTCATACGTGCTCCATCTCTAATCATTTTTTATCTAGTTGAGGCACGAGATTGATTGGTTCATATTAATCTTGGTCCCCCCTCATTGTGTCGAGGATTAACATAAAGGATGAGTCACGAAGGGGTTTTTTTCCAAACCATTGATCAATGTTGTCAACTCGATCAAAATTTATCATGAACCATAGAGTCCCTCCCACTCAAAGTACAATACCGCCAAAATGAGGGTTGTCATACACATTATTTCTTGAATAGTGGTTTTGTTGTGGATGTTGGAAAAGTAGGTGATTTGGGTGACAACACAGTGGGACGCCAACACAACTGACACTTGGTAGACTACTACAATGACAAGACCACAGTCCTATCACCTGGTCAAGAGGTGCTCAAGCTAGATGCAAAATGGCTTATGAGACCACTAAGCTAAATTAGTGTGCACAAAAAAATGAGCAACGAGTGGCAAGAGGTGAGCATTGGCATGAATTTTGAGGTGCTAGGTGGAATAATAGGTAATCACTCAATCATTGTTGACATGGTAGGTGACTCAAAAATATTATTTTGTAGAAATATGGTGATAGAATCGCAATTTCTTAAGAGATTTAATCCAAATCAAGAGACACAATTCTATTCTACTGCTCTGTGAAAATTAATTCACAATTTATAAAAACATTCACAAACATGCATCAATCGCATACACAAGTACACAAATTTATCTAGGGGAAACCAACTCGTAAAAAAACCTTAAGCCTACTTGCATTAATCAGATGAATAGAGAATGTATTATTATTTCTTGCTCACTCTGAGCATAACTTGTAAGTGAATAATTTTTCTCTTTGCTCAATGAAAAAATATGACCCAAACTTAGTCAATTTCTACCTCCACGTAAGCTCCTATTTTCTTGCACAAATCGTGAGGAAATTGTCTCCTATTATTTAGGAATTTCCTCCAAATTGATTGCACAATTCCCAAGGATTGATCGCTAATTACATGCAACACATGTACACTCAAGAATAGTTTACAAATGATGTTACATTGCCTTGGAATCTCCACCACAGTTGATCAATTTTAATTCCTTGCATGCATGAGATATTTTTGGTTGATTGATCAGCTAACTGGATGATATATAATTTAGATAGTTGTCCCACTCTAAAACTAACCTCTAACCAGTTCTATTAATTGTTAGAACTAGTTTGGCCGAGTACAACTAGAAATAACTGATCTGGATTGCTACAAATTAACAACCAACACATGTTAACTGAATTCTAAGATCATTAACTTGAATTTACTGAGTTAACTGAGTGACAAGAGCCATGTCACCTCAATTAACTGCCTCTGAGCTATCTACTGATGTGGAATTTTTTAATTTTCTCAATTTGAACAAGGCTAATTCAAATTGATCTTTTCTTGCTACACTTCTGAACACTCCCTCTTAGAAAGAAAGGGACTTTTAACCACCACTATCCTGCACCTATGGAATTCGAACTTCCCTCTTGAAAAATCCTTTTTCAACATGTCAACATCTTGTTTCTTTGTTAGAATGCATTGTAGCAACATTATCCTCCTATGCACACAACCTTGTAAATGATGATACTAGATATCTATATGTTTGGATCGATCGTGAAATGAAAAATTCTAAGAGAGATTAATGCAAATTTGATTATCACAATAGACCATGGTTGCATCCATCTCCTGAATAAACAAGGCCATAAGTATCTATCCCATCCTGATTGACTCACATGTTTCTTGACTTAACCATGTATTCAGCTTCTGTCAAGTTGAGTGCCACAAACCTATGATTCTTGTTGTACCAGGAAATTGCTACAGATCCAACACTCAAAATTACACCTGATGTACTCTTTTGTTCAGATGGACTCCCTGCCCAATCTCCATTTTTAAAGCTGCACAAATTCACTCCCTTTGTCTATTTCTAACATAATCCATACTCGTCAGTTCCTCTGAGGTATCGTAAAACATGCTTAGTTTCCTTCCAATACAATTTGGTTGACCTAACCATAACTTGGCTTATCTGGTTGACTACATAGCACATATCTAGTCGTTTTTTCATAAGATACATCAGTGAACCCACTAGCTACTAGTAAATGGTAGCATCAACCTCTTCAGCTAATATGGCATTCTCCTTCCTCTAGTTGGTTTCTAGAGGTGTTTCTAGGGGCTTACAAATCTCCATGCGAAATCTATGCAGTATCTCGGTGGCATACTTTCCTTCAGACACAAACAATTCCCCATTGCCTTTTCATACTTTTAGGAAAGGAACTAGTGCATGAGACCCATGTATTTCATCTCAATTTCCCTTGCAATTTACTCCTTACGAGAGTTGATCAATTCCTCATCACCTGTCAATATTAAATCATCAACATGTAAAATAATGATAATAAATTTACCTTCTACCAAAATATGATATAGGTTTGCATCCACTTCACTTTTGGTGAAGCCCAATCTATTAAGATAACTTTCGATCCAAGTGTACCAAGCTTAGGGTGCCTATTTACAATCCTTGCCTGAGTCTCCACACATAATACTTATGATAAAATGTCTCAAATCCTTATGGTTTCTTGATGTACACTTCCTCCTCAATAACACCATTGAGAAATGTTGTTTTTACATCCATTTGGTGGATCTTCCACCCCATCTATGCATCTAGTGCAAGAACCAATCTAATGGATGAATACCTTGCTAAGGGAGAAGAGGTTTCCTCATAGCCAGTTCCTTCAACTTTAGAGAGTCCTTTGGCCACAAATATAGCCTTATACTTCTCTATGTTTTAGTTTGCTGCATACTTAAGCTTGGAGATCAATCTCAAACCCACAACTAATTTATCTTTCAGTATTGGGACCACTTACCAAACATTGTTCTTCATGATGGACTCATATTCTTCAACCATTGCATCAACCCAAACTGTTTGCTCAAATTCTTCATCAAAAGAGGATGGCTTTGTCTCTACAAGCTCAGTCATTAGAGCCATTTAGCTAGTGTACCTCTCAGATGACCTCCTTTTCCTATGCAAAATTTAAGGAGCTTGCACATTATCCCTTGCATCCTGCACCAATCTATCATCTTCCCTCGTTATTTTCTACCTTCTGTTATAGGTCAATTTGGGCATCATCCCCCATGACCTGGTCAAAATAGACATCATCCCCAGGACCAATGAAATAGGGTCTATCATCCCCTTACATTTCAGTTGCCATATGCCCTAAGAGAAGAATAATTAATTCATGGCTTCAATTTTGAGATTTCCAAGGTTTTAAGTATATGTTATATCACCTATTGAATCACCAAAGATGACTCTAAAGGACCTAACTACATTGCATATGGAGCATCCTTTATTCAAGGGTGCACTGCATTGCACTTCCCGATATTCAAGAGTGTGTTGGTCACCTGGGAGCGGAATTCTCATTGTTCCGGGAATCTCCACATGTCCACTGCCTTATAGAAGAGTCCATATGGGTCAAACTTCAAATCAAAGTGTCCATATAACACCTCTAAACTTGGGAACATGTCTTTCCTATTATTGTAAATTCATTCATTGAGAAACTACCATGAGTTTCCCTATAAATTGAGCACAAATCCTAGTGCTAAGAAAGGAAGAATTTTGGTAAAGAAATGTTGTTGGATTCTCATTTGAGAGACTGAAAGTACGGATATGTTGCTATTGTGATTTTGGATGTGATGAAGCTGGGATGCAGTTGGAACTGGTGGCAACAAATCAATCATTGGTTGTAACCTCCCCCTTCTACTCTTTAATAAAGATTGTTGTTCATTTTCCTATATATATGTCTATATATGTTTCTATTTCTTATGAAATGGATTGTTGAATGATATATATATATATTTCATATCTAATCGATTTCATTGATTAATATAGGTAGATATATGTATATGCATGTTGTTTTTTGTTCTTTTTTTGTGTTTGCAGGAATCGATATGGCAATCTGAGTTGGATTGAGAACAGCAACAACAATGACAGAAGGAGAAGGAGAAGCGCTTGGATCACAAGCAGGTTCTTTTGTCATTCTATGTATCTGCTTATTTTAAAGAAAGTGACGGTAAATTCTTTCGTCTTCTGTTCTAAGTGCCTAGCACCACACTTAGGGAATTGGATTTATACATAGATCATAATTCTACATAGCAAATTGGCGACTCTACTAGGGAGTATCCTCTCATTCCTGGTGTTTTTTCCTCTCCTAATCCTCATCATTAGCATCTATTTTCATTTATTAGACTTTTGAATGAAATAATTTCATTAGAAGTGTGCTATGTAGCTTGAATTTTAATCTCTACTGCACCCAATGCACTGGTGGTCAAGACATAGTGCACTGTAGTGCACTGTCTCCCACTTAGGGGTGCAATGCAACTCATTGTCTCCCCTTAGAGACTGTGTTGCCCCCTTAGCCAACCAAATTCCATTCAAATTTTTCATTTCTATAATTCTCAGCCATTTTTTTTGTTGTATTCTCAACTTTTTGATACCAGTAAACTTTCCAGATTATTCCTCCTTTGAAAAGTAAATTTGTTCAATGTATCTTTAGTGTTTTTCTTTATTATTGGCAAATCAAATTCAAAGTATTTTATTTATGCATTAGATCCATTTTTTTCGTAAAGGAAATTGTTGTTTCATTCTTCATTTGCTGTAGGAAAAATTGTAGTTCCATTCTTCATTTTTCCTAAAAGAGAAATTTTTGTTAAAGTCCTCATTTCTCAAAGAAGAAAACACTTGTTTTGTTGATTTGATGCGTATATTTTCCTTTCTTGCATTCACAATAAGGGAGCTTAAAACAAAAACATGCATATGCATATACAGAATTGTGTGTGTTGGATAGGAACAAGTTAGGAAAGCTGCATTTTAGTTTGTGCTCTTTGTTTTTTTCTCTAAAATTGATTTCTCTTTCCCTTAGTAGCTAGGATTTTCATTGAAAAATATTAAATTTAAAAGTTTTCTTATCATTTTAGTTTTCATTTTTAGGAATTTCCATCACATCACGCGGTGAACCTCAAAGAAAAAATTTCTAAACAAGATCAACATAAAATTTACATCAATTTACCTAATAAATCATTGGAACCATAACGATAACATTTAGAAGGTCTAGGCTAGATATGTGTTCCAACGTCATTAAACATAGTAGTTGTAGCTAAATTTTCTGCGATTCATTTCAAGTGGGATACCTCACTCCACGTATGTAAGTATATCGAAGCTCGTCCACATACCTTCGAGTATATAGGGTGGTGTTCTAGTACGAAAAGTATAAGGGGGTGCTCTCACTATGTGGTTTCGCATTACACAGTGCGAATATGGACTTGGGCCTCCACGTAACTTCGAGTATATTTTGGAGGACAACTTTAGGTTGCTATCCATCCATACTGAACTGAGTCAAGCGCCTTGTAACTTGTGATACACCGAACACAACATTAAGTAAGATTGCCTTCCCGTACTTCTTGGTTCACCAGGAGGTATTCTACAGTTCAAAATTACTTGGTAAACCTTTTTCCTAGAATTTCCCTTTTATTTTGTTTATTTTTTTTTGGTCATACAATAAATCAGTCATCGTGGAAGAGGAACATCCATTTCCCCATCGTTCGCATAGAATAGCACTCAAACAACCTTTACCACCGGAAGCCATTTCTAGTTGGTGAAGGCGACATCATTCTACTGAAACTAGTACTATCAGTACCTCTGGTGTGACATCATCCTCACATATACTAGAGTTGTCTCGAATTATTTCTACAAATTCTGGTTCATATACTGTTGTCGAGACAGAGTCCTCTCAGCTACCTATGGTGACGATCCATCCAATTAGTGAGACCATACCTCTCGAGCCTGGCATCGTTCAACTAGAAGTTGATCTAGATCTTGTCACTTTTTTTCTAGAAAATCTGAATCTCGAAGTCGAATGATCGGAAGTTGTTCCAGTATCAGTCGCCCCACAATATATTTTAGCCATTGAGTCTCCCATATCGCGGTATCAACCACTTGAAATATACTTCGGGCCTGACGATGAAATCCTTCCACCTGGTTTAATTTCGATTGAAGAAATACCACAAGATGAAACACCTTTAACTCCAACTCATTTGGAGAGGAGCTTTACCTATATGAGTCTTTTCCTCAATCACCTTCCTCTTCATTTTTTGGTCCTATTTCACTTCGAGTTCCTGTAGATCCTATAGGGTATACATTGGGTCGTATGACCATGGATGAGTCAACATTTGTTACAGTTGCGATGACATCTATTGTTGCTACTCCTTCGATGTCTACCATGTCACATTCCAAATTACCCTTCGACATTCCTAAATTCAATGGAAACCCTAGAGAAGAACCATCAATGAATGTTATAACTTATCATTTTTGGTGCTCATCAAACTCCTTAAATGATGACTCTATTAGACTACATCTTTTCCATCACACACTCACTGGTTCGACTGCACAATGAGGATAGTTCTTTTACTGTGTCAACCTTGTTAAAAAATGAATCAAGTGTTGAGGATAGTTCTTTTACTGTGTCAACCTCGTTATAAAATGAAACAAGCCTTGAGGATAGTTATTTTACTGTGTCGAACTCGTTAAAAAATGAAGCAAGCCATGAGCTTTGTTGTTTGCCTGTGTCAAGCTTGTTAAAAAATGAAATAAATCCTCTCCTAATTAAGATGACTCTTTCATTTGATCTCATAAATGAACCTTCATTCCATCCAACCATTAGTAACTAGTTGTCTATCAGGTGAATGAAATGAAGCTTGGGGGGCATGTGCTCTTGCAGGGGGCATTCGATATGTTCTCTTGCTGGGAGCATTCAAAACTATCTCTAGTCCATTTCAGTTATTATTTTCAAGACTCGTTAAACTCATGAAAATCCAGAGCTTATTTTTCTATCTTTCATGCTCTTAAAACACACACAAATTTTGAGTTCTTTCCATCTTTTCCTACTCATAAATTAAATTGAAATTCAGCCAAAGCATAGTTTTATCCTTCTTTTTCAAGCTTTGAAAAATATGAAAAAGGAATTGAAGTGAACTTTTATCTCTTTTTCGAGCTTCCATAACGGCAAAAAAGGACCCCATGGATTCTTCTTTTAACTCTTTTCAGACTCCGATAATGTCAAAATATTGTCGAGCACTTTCCTTTTAGAGCTTCTAAAAGTAAATGAAACGACATCTACTCAGTATAAGTTTAACTCCTTTCCGGAATGAGATAGATTATTTATGAAAAAGGAAAACCTTAGTCGAACATGGTTAGTAGGTTCTCTAAAGTATCATTTTACACTTTTTCGGACCTAAGTGACAAATTTACGAAAAACGACTCATGGAGTTTTCTTTTGTCCTCTTTTTCAAACTCTCTAAATATGAAAAAGGATCATGCTATCACTGTTATTAGGCTTGTTAAAACATAAAATAGTGATGAGCTTGTGGATCATGGCAAGAATCGAGTTTCATTTATCGCTAGACTTGAGCTTCTCTTTCCTCTTCCATAGTACTTTCCCTTTCCTTTACCCTCACTTTCACTTTTCTCATCCATGTTGTGTTTCCCTCTTGCTTCTAAGTGTGTGGCTTGAACACAAACTTCATCTAAGTTTGTGGGATTAAACATGAGAATAGTGTGCCTAAGGTAACTATGCAAACCCCCAACATAGTTTAACAAATTTTCTTGATAATATAAATTAATACCCAAAATAAGAGCTCTTCTCCTAAATTCATGAGTATAATATTGCACACTTTTCCCTTTAACTGTCTAAAATTTTCCCAATCCATAATGGCCTTTTAAATGTAAGCTAAGGGTTAGAATTTCATTTTAATGGTAGAAATAAAACTTGACCAAGAGATAGAGATCTTACTGTAGTTTCTAATCTTATCTTGAGTCCTTGCTTCCCACCATACAAGTGCAGATCCTTCCATCCTCAAAGAAGCCAATTGAATCTTTATGTCATCTTCATGAAGGTTCTGAATTATACAATACACCTCCAATTGATGTATCCAATTTTCCAATATTTCTACATTTACCTCACCATTATACATTGAAATCTCAAATTTGACATCAAGTTTGAGTAAGGCTGTTTTTCCTCTTGTGGATTTTCAGTGAGTATGAGTGGCTTTTGTGGTAGAAGTGGAAGAAGACGTTGATGGAGATGATGAGGATGATGAAGATGGTGGAGATGGAGGTGGATTTCCTCCACTATAATTTGAACTCTTTTCTTCATCCATATTTTCATCTGAATTTCCTTCTCCATGTGGAGGCTTAGAACCTTCTCCTCCTATCCCAAAATTAAATGCATCAAACATAATTCTAGCCATCCTCTTGATGTCATTGAAGTCTCTCTTCATCATCCTCTTCTAAATTTCCTCTAGTTTCTCCAACACCTAACATGAGGGCTATGGATTCAAGCTCAGCTTCTGATTCTTGTACCTCTTCAATCAACTTAGCTTCTTGCACAACTTTTACCTCTTCAATGTCAGCTTCTTGAGACAAATATTGAGGTGCTTCAAGTGTAGTTATGAGTGGAACTTTAGGTGAAACTGGTGCTCCTATATCTCTCCTTTTGGTCCTAATATTAGGACTTGAAACCAACAATTTCCCTTCACCTATCTCCAACTTTAACCTTGACAACATCACAAATTTGCAACCATTAAACTTGCACAAAACTCAAGAAACTATCAAGCAAATAACCTTTCCTTTCAACCAAGCTCTGATACCAACTTGATATGAGTGTGAATGTTAGTTTTTCTATGCTAATTTCATCTTCATATTTAAAATTTATTTTTTGATATTATGCTTGATGTACATTGGTTTCCTTGTTGTTTATGTGTGGAAAACACGTAAATTAACTGAGTTTTATGAGTGAATTCAAGAGCATAAAGTATAAAAATTAAATGTTGAACAAAAACAACAAAATACACAGCAAACCATCACAATTGATCCATCAACATGGAGTTTTGATGAAGGAGTTCACCCCTCCTGGGCTACATCTCCTTGATCCAACTCCCATGGCTTGGGCCTCTATATTAGCTCAAACTTGAAAACATTGTTGTTTACATTCACCTACAACTCCTGAAACATACTCCAATGAGTCTATAATGTCAAAATTTATCTGGAATGACTATTAATTCTCTCAACTTGGCCTTCAGCTGATCCAGGCATGGCCTTCCCTCCTAGTGGCCCTCGGCTTCCTTTTACTTCAAAGTGAAAAAAACACCTTTGGAATTGCTCCTCTGCCTCTGAAACATGTACCAATGTGTTCATAGCATGCCCATCTGCTAGGAATGACTCTTCCTGAGCCAAAATTGGTCGAAAATTGCTCAAGATATGGTCAATTTAATTTTTCCCTAGAATCCTCCTCCAAAACTGGAGAAGACTCCAGTTAAGACCGCCAAAGTTGGCAGTGCACCGAAGCTGGGGGAACCGCCGAAATCTCTGCCAAAATTAACTACAATTTTAAATTAATTAAACATGATTAAAGTGGGATAAGTTTGGATTAGCGCTATAAGCATGTTTAAACCACAATCCAAATTAGAATTCATGATTAACGCTTAATCTAAGGGTTTTGGCTTAATAACCAGCACTTAACAACATTATCTCGCAGATTAACTTCGCTAACGCCTTTCTTTATGGTGATAAGGTCTTATGGGAGGGGGATGGCCCGCGCGTCTAGCCCCCTCCATTCCCACAGTCGGAGAACCATTTGACATCAAATATATGTGGTGTGCTTGGTCTATTAAGACCCATGGTGGAGGCTCAATGGTAAAGCAGCAGAGTTGTTGTGGGGAGGTCACGAGGTCGAACCTTGACCTCCACCCCTCCTGTATATAACATTTTGCACCGTAAATAATATGCTCCCAAACCTTTGAAATTTGTTAATATAAAATTGGCCTCTACCATAATTAGTTAGGGACTTTGGTTAACACACGCACTGCCATATATAAACCTTTGGCATTAAAATCAACCTTCAGACTTTGCAATATGATTTGGATTGAACTTTGGATATATGTCAATTTGGACCATAATACAAATGTATTAAACCATTGTATATGCAAACTTTGACCATAGAATAAATATGAAATTAAAACCTTAAAGTTGGAGAGGGTCCACCAGAGGGGACACATAGTGGCCCCAGGCTGCACCACATGTCAGCCTCTGGTTGGGCTGTCCTAATCCACATAAAAATAATTCAACTTCAACCTTAGGAGAAAAACTTTAAAAAATCACTTTCAATCCAAATTGGTGAATCCTGTTGTGACACTTGTCATAGTGTCACTGGTCGAAAAATGAAGAATATTCCATATATGCTAACTAGGCTGCCATGTCATCAACCTGTCAATGTTCTACATTTTTTTAGATGTTTAGGAAAACAAACAGTAGGCTCTATCTCCTTCATTCGAACACTGTTTTCAACGAAATGAATTGTGTCGGATTCATGGTGACAAGATCATTGTTGTAGTTCAGTTTCTAATCAATCATGATCACTTTCATTTTTGAGCTTTTACACTGAGCACTTGATCATTCCTCATGAATAGAAGCATTTTGGACCCCAATAGCTCTTTGATTACTGATCATGTGGCTGAGGGTAGCGTTCCCTCACCCTTCTAGTCTCTATCCACTTAAATTTTCCCATTTTCATCAAATGGAGCTTTTCACAAAATGTTAACTTTTTCCTTGATTCTTACGATCTTCTCTTGCTGTCATTGACATCGTTATGCTACAATTCGCATGAATTTGAAGAGAAACATGATATTCTTATAGAAACCATCTTGTTCCCACTTTGGTCATCAATCAAAGGAAACTTGAAAACTGTGTCACCTTGCACACTGTCATCATGGAGATTCTTTATTGATCTTGTTTTGTACTTGCGTCAAATCTTGAAAAAATGCTTTCATCGTTGCCATGCACCCTTTGGAAACCAAAAACAAGCATTTTTTAAACCCATGCCTTCTTTTTCAAAATACTTTGTCATTTCTCTTTGACCTTTGCACTCTCTTGCACCAACATCTTGTTTCCAACAATGCTTAACACTGATGTTGACTAATGAAAATCCATCAAATATTGTTCACCACCATTCAAAGGAAACATGTTAGAATCCTGAAACATCTCATTACAAGCATAAGAATCTTTTTAAAATGTTTTATTAAAAACATCTCTTTGTTTGATCATTAACAATGTCAAATTCTGACTTGCATTCACTATCCTCTTCATTTCTCCTGCATGTATAAGAGACAAACTTATCTTCTTCTTATGCGCTCTAACTATGTGCTCAATACCATATTTAAACAAGTGATACTTATTCTCATGGCGATGAAATTATTCTTTCCTATCATACAGATAAGGACATCCCAATACAATACTTGATATCTCAAGCGTCACCACATCAATTTCAACTTCATCAATAAAGATTGAATTGATGGAGAATCTTAGTATGCACTTCCTTGTAAGGTGAAAGTTTGCATTCTTGCATATCCACCCTAAAGGATAAGGTCTTGGATGTCTAATAGTTTCAAGGTCTAGCTACTTAACCAAGTCTTCAGAAATCGAGTTAGCTTGTGACCCACTATCAAAAAGTGTATCAATCTTGGTATGTTTAGAGACAACTCTAATACGGAAAAGTTATATTCTTGTATCTTCATCTTGAGTGACAGTTGAAAAATTTGAAGGACTAGTGCTTTCTATATGCTTACCTTTCAAACCCATGGATGTAATCTTTGTCTCATCTCCTGAATCTGATCCTAAGTCATGTTCAACTGTAGCAACAATTTTCCCCTTTTCTTTGGCTTTCAGTTTTTTTGGCTTCAACTCTGGATGACATTTCCAACAGTGGTCTTCATCATGGCCATTCTTCAAACATTGTTTGCATGTGAGTTTCTCTTTCTCACTTTTTACAAAGCTATTTCTCTTTCCTCTTCCATAAGACTTTCCCTTTCCTTTACCCTCACTTTCACTTTTCTCATCTATGTCTTGTTTCCCTCTTTCTTTTAAATGTGTGGCTTGAACAAAATCTTCATATATTTTTGTGGGATTAAACATGATAATAGTGTGCTTAAGGTAATTGTGGAAACCGCCAACATAATTTCAAAAAGTTTCTTGAGAATATAAGTTAATACCCAAAATAAGAGCTCTTCTCCAAAAATCATGAGTATAATGTTGCACACTTTTCCCTTTCAACTGTTTAAAATTTTGCCAATCCATAATGGTCTTTTGCATGTAAGCTAAGGGATAGAATTTCCTTTTAAAGGCAGCAATAAAACTTGACCAATACATAGAGATCTTACCAAAATTTTTAATCTCCTCTTGAGTCCTTGCTTCCCACCATACAAGTGTAGATCCTTCCATCCTCAAAGAAGCCGATTGAATCTTTATGTCATCCTCATGACGGTTTTGAATTCTTCAATACACCTCCAATTGACGTATCCAATTGTTCAATATTTATGCATTTACCTCCCCATTATACATTGGAAGCTCAAATTTGACATCAAGTTTAAGTAAGGGTGGTTTTCCTCTTGTGGCTTTTGAGTGAGAATGAGTGGTTTTTGTGGTGGAAGTGGAAGATGATGGTGATGGAGATGATAAGTATGATGAATATGGTGGAGATGGAGGTGGCTTTCCTCCACTATCCTTTGAAATCTTCTCTTTATCCTTATTTTCATCTGAAGTTCCTTCTCCATGTGGAGGCTTGGAACCTTCTCCTGCCATCCCAACGGTAAATGCATCAAACATAATTTTAACCATCCTCTTGATGTCATTAAAGTATCTCTTGAAATCATCCTCTTCTGAATGACCTTCATTTTATCCAACACCTGGCATGATGGCTATGGATTGAAGCTCAGCTTCTGATTCTTGTACCTCTTCAATCAACTCAGCTTCTTGTAAAACTTCTACCTCTTCAATATCAGCTTCTTGAGACAAAATTTGAGGTGCTTCAAGTGCAGCTATGAGTTGAAATTTGGGTGAAGATGGTGCTCTTGTAGCTCTCCTTCTTCTAGTCCTAATCTTAGGAATTGCAACCAACAATTTCTCTTCACCTCTCTCGAACTTTAAACTTTTCAACATCACAAATTTGCAACCATTAAACTTGCACAAAATTAAAGCAACTATCAAGCAAATAACCTTTCCTTTCAATCAAGCTTCGATATCAACTTGATATGAGTATGAATGCTAGTTTTTCTATGCTCATTTCATCTTCAGATTTAAAATTTATTTGCTGATTTTATGCTTGATGTACATAGGTTTCCTTGTTGTTTATGTGTTTCAAACAGGTAAATTAAGTGAGTTTTATGAGTGAATTCAAGAGCATAAAGTATGGAAATCAAATACTAAAGAACAACAACAAAATACACAGTAAACCATCACAATTAATCCATCAACATAGAGTGTTGATGAATGAGTTCACCCCTCCTGGGCTACATCTCCTTAGTCCAGCTTCCATGGCTTGGGCCTCTGTATTAGCTAAAAAGTTAAAAATTTGATGTTTACATTCACCTACACTACTTGAAACATACTCCAATGAGTCCAAAATGTCAACATATATCAAAAATTACTATTCATTCTATCAACTTGGCCTTCAGTTGATTTAGGCATGGCCTTCCCTCCTGGTGGCCTTGGCTTCCTTTATATTAAAAGTGACAAAAACACCTTTATAATTTCTTCTTTGCCTCTGCAAACTTTACCAATGTGTTCAGAGCATGCCCATCTACTAGGAATGACTCTTCCTGAGCCAAAATTGGTCGAAAATTGCTCAAGATATGGTGAATTTAATTTTTCTCTAGAATCCTCCTCCAAAACTGGAGAAGGCTCGAGTTAAGACCACCAAAGTTGGTAGTCCACCGTAACTAGGGGAACCGCCGAAATCTCTGCCAAAATTAACTCCAGTTTTAAATTAATTAAATGTGATTAAAGTGGGATAAGTTTGGATTGGCGCTATAAGCACGTTTAAACCATGATCTGAATTAGAATTCAGGATTAGCACTTAATATAAGGGTTTGGGCTTAATAACCCGCACTTAACAACATAATGTCGTAGATTAACTCTGCGAGAACCTTTGGTTATGGTGATAACGTATTATGAGAGGGGGTTCACCCCCTCCATTCCCATTTCCAGAGAACCATTTGACATCAAATATATGTGGCATGCTTGGTCTATTAAGACCCATAGTGGAGGCTCAATGGTAAAGTAGCGGAGTTGTTGGGGGAAGGTCACGGGGTCGAACCCCGACCTCCCCTGCTCTTGTATATAACATTTTTCATTGTAAATAATATGCTCCCAAACCTTTGAAATTTGATAATATAAATTTTAACTCCACCATAGTTAGTTTGGGACTTTGGTTAACACATGCGCCACCATATATAAACCTTTGGCATTAAAATCAACCTTCGGACTTTGGATATGTGTGAATTCGGACCATAGTACAAATGTATTAAACCATTGCATATGCGAACTTTGACCATAGCATAAATATGAAATTCTAACCTTGGAGTTGGAGAGGGTCCACCAGAGGGGACATGTGGCAGCCCCTAGATGCATCACATGCTAGCCTCTGGTTGGGCTGTCCCAATCCACATTAAAAAAATTCAACTTCAACCTTAAGAGAAAAACTTTGAAAAGAATTCACTTTCAAACCAAACTAGTTAATCCTGTTGTGACACTTGTCACAATGTCACTGGGCGAAAACTTAAGAATATTCCCTGCATGCTGACGGTGCTGCCATGTCATCAACTTGTCATTGTTCTGCAATTTTTTTAGTTGTTTAGGAAAACGAACAACAAGCTCTATCTCCTTCTTTTGGACTTTGTTTTTGACAAAACAAATTGTGCCGGATTGTTGGAGACGAGCTCTTCGTTTTTGTTCAATTTCCAATCAATTGTGAGCACTTTCATTTTTGAGCTTTTTCACTGAGCACCTGATGAGGTCCTTATAAAAAATGGAACCACCATGAAACAAACACTTACGGTTTTCAAAATTAATATTCCTTCGACCTTTGTTTACATTACAATGTATTTAATGTGAAGTTGCTAAATAACTATACTTTCCACCTTTGTTACATACATCAGCTATACTTGAAAATTTGGCTCCAACGGAATTAAACCCTATTGTATTAACAAAACATGATGGACTAGAACATCAATTCCAAATTTAAAATAAACTCACAACATGACATATAAGTCTAGTGAGTCATTGAAATAAAAAAATAGTTCATAGGAACCAAATCTATGAAAAATTCACTCACTTAATCCCAAAATTTGATACAATGGAGATCATTTCTTTCTAAAAATAAATATTAATTTTCATTTCTCATGAAAAAAAATAACAAATTTAATCAATTTTGAACTTCAAATTTTAACATAAATTTCAAAACTATATAATTTTTTTTTCATTACAACTAACTCAATTTACATTAACATCGTAATATTATTATTTTTATAAATATTTTTTAAACTCACTGCTATACCACCATCGTATAAAATTATTTTACATAACATATAACTCACAACTCAAGTGAGTCGTTAAAATATGTAAGTTTTTTATTCAAGAAAATGATTTATAAAAACCGAAGCTAAGAGAAATTCCCCACTTCATCCCGAAAGTTATGGAGTGGGTACAATTATGTTATAGAGGAGCCACCTATGCCCCTCTATTAATGGATTCCTTTTTAGTCCCTGCCGCCTGCGGCATGGCAGGGACTATTGTAATCGATTTTTAGATTTTCATTAATCTTGCACAGAAACCCAGTTAGAAATAGAACTTATAATCCAAAGTTTTAATTAAGTTTTAATTTTATATTTAATAAATAACTTTTTTTTAACCAATAAGAAACCTCTGGCCGCTATTTTGACCACTAGAAATTTTAGAGGTCTTATTTGGCCTCATATCGAGGCCAGATCTCGGGAAACTTAGGGTAAAATCTTCATTTTGCATATTTTTTTATTGAGATTTCACTCTCGTGAACTAATGCTGGCATTAGTTTGAATGAATGCTTTATGCTTTGTATGCGCGGCACTTAGGGGGCTCATTTCATAAGTTTTCATTTCATAAGTTTTCATAAGCATTAGTTTGAGATTGGTATCCCGAGCAAAGTTCCAGCGAAGGAGAAACATATATATATCTTATTTCATTTATTGTTTAAGAGAAGGAGAAACATATATATCTCATTTCACTTTTGGTAACTAGTAACCTACCTAACAACAGCGTATGGGCATGTTAGCCATCTGTCATAGATGGCACAGCTAACACCTTCTGCATGTTATGCATCTGTACGGATGCTGTTAATCTTTGTTTGAATAGCATCCCCTGTTAATCTTTGTTTGAAGCCCTTGTTTGAATTCGCAATCCTCAATTCACTGGCAAAGCAAAGCCGCAACCTGGTCTAAATCAAAGCAAAGCTGCAACCTGGTTTAAATTTGAAGTAGAAATATTCCATTCACTTGCAAAGCTAAGCTGCAACCTGGTTCTAATTCCTTGTTTGAAGCTCAAAGCCCAGTACCTGGTTCTAATTCCTTGTTTTATATAATGAAATTGTGATAAAAAAATATTTTAAATTTTGACACATTTTTCAAAGCTTAATATTGTTTTCATTACACTTAACATCTGCAATAAGTTTATTTTATCATATAATATTACATTATAAAAATTATAATATTATTATTTTTATCAATATTTATTATATTAGTATTATACTATAAGTCATATAGAAAAAATTATAATATTCTTTTACCTAACCTATAACTCTATTGTATCATTGAATTAACTTTTTTTATTAAAACATTTAATTCTATTAAATTAAATTAAATTTATATTTAAAATCCTAATATGTTCATGTGAGAATTGAAGTGTAATATGTTTATGTTATATAGTGGGTACAATTATGTTCTAGAGGGGCCACCTATGACCCTCTATCAATGGATTCCTTATTTATGTAATGAAATTGTGATAAAAAATATTTTTTTCATTACGACTAACATCTACAATGAGTTTAAGTTATAATATAATTATTATTATTATTTTTATTAATACTTATTATATTATAAGGTGAATATCAAAATTTTCAATGCCTACCAGTCTCGTCTCGTTTTGTTAAAAGGTAGAAAGAAATAAATAGATTTTGTCGTGTTCGGCGCAGAGGATCGATGCATGATCAGACAGTTGAAGAATTTGTCCCGATCTTCGGGTTGACACTCACAGCATTCCCTGAGCACTACATTGTTCCTTTTGCTATGATTGGTTGGTGATTTAGATAGACACAGACGTGACCAGAGAAACATATTTTAAAGGAATAAAATCTGCAATGCCTCCTCCTTGTCATGGCCTGCACATATGGGACCTCACAGATTATGACAACCATATGGATAGGACGAAAAGTCATAGCGAATTATAAACTCTGGTGTATGCACCTTTCACGAGTCTGAAAGGCCACCATTAACATGAGTTGTAACATTTGCTGGGTGGATGTGGTACAATAGTTTGGTGGAGAAAATTTGGTTTCATAGTCTAATCTCAAACAAAACTATATATACCTAAAAACACTAATTTTTCAGTAAAAAATAATAATCCAATCTTAAAAAATTGTAAATTATGTTAATCTATTTATCAATTTATGAGATGAATGTATGAAAATAAGGTTATGTATATCCTGCCCTTATCTTTACTGGTTTCCTCCTGATTGTTTCCAGATTCAACTGAATGGTATGTATACAATACCTTCTTGGCTCTCATTTTTATGGATAACAGCAAGCCTGTTGCTACTGACACTGCGAAACAGGCTGAGTGGAGGTGGCCTGTGCCTCTTCTGTTCGGTGGCGTAACTACCCTGATACTTCTAATAGCCTTTGCTTTACTTATACTCGCTTGCTCATGCTGGAAAACCATCGTTTCTCAGAGTAATGGGCCAAATCTCAGTGCTTCCGCTGAGTTGGGTGTGCAGATTGAGAAACCAGGTGGAAATATTGACGAAGAGAAAGTAGTGGTAATGATGGCTGGACAAGAGCATCCCACCTTTCTGGCGATACCTGCTTCTGGAAGTTGCCTTGATTTGGAAGCTGTAAAGATCTAATTCGATTTGATTGAGATGGAAAAAGTTCGAGCCATTTAGATGTAGAGGAGACTGGATAATGAGGTTGTGCTTTCTTTGCTGGAGTTACATCGGTACATGTACGGTTATACCTGAAGTGCTATGGACTTCGTTTGTACAAATTTTATAAGCATTGTAAGAAATAGCGTTACGTTATGAAGCCATTTTAAAATTGCAATGGGTTTTTTGGTAGTAGAAGAATTGGCAACTAGGGGTATATGGTACTGGTGGGATTTCTACAATTACCTTTGAATGGAGATTAAGCAGATGGGACGCTCATGAAGACACTCATATAGTTTTAGAACGCACGGTACAGCTGTTTACAAACTATTTTACATATTGTAAACAAATTGTAATGGTTTTTGGTGTCACATTCTTAAGTAAAATTTCTCACAATTAATAAATTGCATTTGCATACATCTGTAGCACATGTTAATATAAATTACTGTTCTATATTAACCTCTCTATATGTTTCGGAGCAATAGAATTGTTTAGACTAATAGAGTCGTAATTTTGTACTCGTTAGAGTAAGAAATATAGATATAAGATTAAGATGTATGTATGATAAGTAGCATAGCCATATAAATTTGAGAATTTAGAGTCTTAATTTTTTTAAAGTAATTTTAATGTTTTTGTATTTGGAAACTCTCATAGTTCAATATAAAGAGTAAAGGAAGTTTTAATTGAATGGTTCATGAGCTACAATATTTGCTAAGGTTTTACAAATGGGGTAGCAAGCTAAGTGGGTTTGATTGTGGTGAAAACTCTACAGTTAAGCACACTTGACCTGCTAGAGGAGTTCTCGGATGGGGGACCTCACTGAAAGACCTGGTCACCCGGTACAAGCCCGAAAAGTGATGATTGATGCTATGTGATTAATTTCACTAGTTTCAATCACACTACTTCACCCCACCCAATGCAATGACTGCTAAATGGACTATTCAAAAATCATTAGAAATTAGTCAGTTACAACTACCTCTGGAAATGCTCATGGATGAATGACTTACTTAACTAATTTGAATCCCAAAAATGATACCTAATATAATGCACTATTGAAACCCTTCATACTTTGATTTTTTACTCATTACAGTGAGAAATATAGATATAAGATATACATATAAGATTAATATGTATGATAAGTAACATAGCCATATAATTTTGAGAATTTAAATATTTATGTGTTATTTATAACATTGAAAATTTGTAATATAAGTATAGTCTGTGATTTGGAGCAACTTAATGCAAGGCAAGTGTTGATTATGTGGTAACCTGAAATGGCACGCCGACAATGGAAACAAAATTTTAATCAGGCTGGATGCTATCAAGGGTCTACAAGGGGACCACATCCTTTCTCCCCAAAATCTTAATGTGCTGCATCATTTGGGTTTCAGATGCCTGCCAGATCTGAAGAATGCTCTCCCTCTTGAGCGTGAAGAATAGATCTTAGTGTACAATTTGAACCTGAGTGGGAGTCATATAGAATCAATCTCATTGAGGCTGACATTGCTTTAAATGACAAGACATATTCTCTAGTGTGGGGAGGTTGTGTTGCTAGAGATAATATTGTGTTTGAAATAAATTTACTCTTAAATTGCAGGTTCTTCCACTCCATGTCCCTAACAAGTAGTTGACGCCTATGTGGAAATGGGATGCTCATCTAAAGATCTAGATGACCCTTTTCAACAACATCTTGACTTGGGAAAATATGATGAAAAGGGGATTCGTGGGTCTGGGTCCGGGCAGATGTCATTTTTGTCATTAAGCCTTTAAATATGTTTCCACATTCGCTAAGGCTATTTGGGATTATGTGGCCGAATTGTTGAATCTTAGGATCGACAATAGTTAGCTGTCCATCTTTGACTACTTAATGTATTGGTCATAGGCCTTATCTAGCTCTTCCCTGATATGTGTTTTCGGGATTTGGTGTTCCAGGAATGCCACCATTTTTTAAGACTACATCCCTCACTCATTTTGCCAATGTGACAATAGTCAGATACTTTCTCAAGATTGGCCCTTGGTCTCTAAAGCCATCTAGGCATTCTAACCATTTTCTGGAATTGGGGTCTAATTTTCTGTTGGGATTATTTGATGGGGTCTCTGCTGTTGTGGTATACTTTTATGGGGCCATCATCAAAATATGCCCTTATCGCTTCTTTTGGAATGGTGGAGGTGGCACAAAATGTTGGAAATTTAATTCCAACTACAAACAGATAGAAGGAGGACTAAAATTTATTTTTGATTGAAATCTGAAGGACAACAAGAGCAGAAATTTCCTTTGTTTTTCTTTCACACTGTCTCGCATTGAATTTCATCTTTAAACCTTGCAAGTTAAATTTTCTGGGTTATGTCTGTAGCCATGTTTTGTTGTGTAATTTCGTGGTCAAACCACGTAACCCAGTTTTTTTTTTTGGGCCCTTATCCTTTGCAACCACCACTTTAAAACCATGCCATGTCATCTTTAAAACATCCACCAACCAATTCACCTCCAGCCTACGTCACCACAGTCCTTAGCCGCGCGATGGAGCAGTCCCCACCACTTCCAACGCAACAATTCGTCGACCAATCCTATGCATATCGCACGAAACTGAGTTGATGTCACCCACCTCTAAAATGGACATGATAAGAAAATGAAATGTTTTGCATAAATATTTGAGTTCCGCCAGTGTTTTCGTTGTCGAACAATCAAAGCGCTATCGCGCAAATCCAATGTACAGTCACCCAACCCTCGAAAGGATGCGATAACTTTATTAAAAGGAATTTTTTTTCATGAGTTTGGACTCCACGATGAAATGTTTTATAAGGTCTTAGACGTTGGTTAATACATTTTAAGCATCGGGGTGTATTAAGGTTTCAAAACCTTTTGTATAAACTTTTTATTAACATGCGACAGTTTTATTTTAACACTTTAGGATATATATATATATATATATTATAAACAAGTAATTTTTATAATATGTATAAAGTAATAGTTTGTTATATATAAAGTAACACAACGACAGAGAATATATATGCATTGACTGTGGAAAAGAAAAAAGGGTAGAGAATAGAGAGTGTAAGACTGTGTGAAAAAACCCGAAGGAAAAAAGAAGACATAGTGAGAGTGAAGCAAATTTTTTGAAGCACTGCGTGTGTAGAAGTCAAACAAGTGCATTTTTTGTAACCCAGAACAATAACAGTTCTGAAGATCTTCATTTGTAACAGAGTTTTTTTTTGTTTGAATGAAATAGATTGCTGCCTCACATCTCTATCCACAATTTTTATTAAATCTTTGTGTTAAGAGGAAGAAGATTTTTTTTTTTTCTGTGTAAGTAATTTTTCAGAAATTCCAACATGGTAAAAGCTAGTCCAGGCTCTTTGCATTTGCCAAAGAAGCTGAAGGAAGAAGGAGTTGTTAGAGCTTTTGACCAGCAGTGTAAAAGATCAACAAAGCCAGGTATTTATCAAAATAGAGATTTGTGCTTTTATTTTAAAGAGTGCGGTCCAGAGAAATTTCTTGAAGACAAAGTTTATTTCCTAGCAGTGAGAAGGTTTGTTTAAAATAAGCACAATCAAGTCTTAAGCATAGTTCAGTAAGTTAGCTATGGCAGGGGCCAACACAAGCACGAGTATGGGAAATACTCAACTCCCACAGTTCAATGGGAAGAATTATGAATATTGGGCAATCACAATGAGAGCCTTGTTTGCCTCTCAATATTCATGGGAGCTAGCTGAAGATGGTTTAGAAGAACCAAAAGATGAACAAGCATATAATGCCTTAACATAGGTAGAGAATGACTTGCTGAAGAGTAATAGGAAGAAGGACTCAAAATCCCTTTTTATCTCTATGAGGAAATACATGAAAGTATATTTCCAAGAATCGCAGCAGCAAATAGGTCCAAGGATGCATGGGATGCCCTCCAGAAAGCCCACCAAGGTATGGATAATGTAAAGACAACAAAGCTTCAATTAATGAGAAGGGATTTTGAAGTCATTTGCATGAAAGAGTCTGATACAATAGACTCATTCTTCACATTATCGATTGGGTTGGTCACCCAAATGAGATCTCATGGAGAGACAGTAGAAGAGAGAAGAATAGTGAAGAAAGTGTTAAGGAGCTTACCCTCAAGGTTTGATGTGATAGTAACAACCATTGAAGAGACAAAAGACCTCTCATTGTTTACTATTGATGAAGTTCATGCATCATTGATGACACATGAAGAAAGATTGAGAAGAGCAACAAACTCATCTTTAGAGCAAGCCTTCAAGACCCAAATGTCCTTTGGAAGAGGAAGAGGTCAAGGCAGAGGAAACTATAGAGGAAAAGGAAGAGGCAAAAGCCAAAATAGAGGAAGAAACAACCCTAAAAATACTAGTGGAAGGAGTAGCAATCAAAATAAGGACCAAGGCCAAGGCAGAAGCCAACAAGGTGGACAAAACCAAGCACATGGAAAAAGGTTTGATAAATCTCAAGTCCAATGTCATTACTGTAAGAATTTTGGCCATTATGCCAATGAATGTAGGAAGAAAAAGAGTGACATGGGTAGTAGACCCAGTGCTAATTTTAAAAAAGAAAAATTCAGTCAAGAGAACTTGTTTTTAGCATGTAATATGGTTGAAGAGGAAAATGAAGATATACGGTTTCTAGATTCAGGATGTAGAAACCATATGAATGGAAACATTTCTATGTTTTCCATGATCGATGAAAATTTAAAGTCTCAAGTAACATTGGGGACAGACATTAAAGTATCTGTCATGGGAAAAGGCAGAGTAAGTTTGTTAACAAAGAAAGGAGAAAAGAGATCCATATCAGATGTATACTATGTGCCTGGTATGAAGTGTAACCTTTTGAACATTGGACAGCTCATTTTGAAAGGCTACAATGTTTTATTTGAGGATGATGTATGCACCATCATGGATAAACCACCAAGAAAGCAAAGAATTTCACAAGTGAAGATGATAAGAAACATAATGTTTCCTCTCAAGATGAGAGAAGATTTGAAGAAAGGAGCTGTAATGGCAGCAGTGACACAAGAGACATTCCGAAGAGAAGCAAAGGATGAAAACTAGTTATGGAATTTGAGATTTGGACATCTCAACTTTGGAGGTCTAAATTTGTTGCATAGGAAAGCAATGGTAAAGGGATTACCATTGATTCACAAGCTAGACAACCTATGTGAAGGCTGCATCTTGGGCAAACAACACAGAGAAAGCTCTCCATAAAGAAAGAGCATAAGGGCAAAGGCACCCTTAGAAATTGTCCATTATGATTTGTGTGGACCAATGCAAACACCATCATTAGCAGACAACCACTATATGCTGACCTTTATTGATTATTACACAAGAAAAACATGGGTTTATTTCTTAAAGTTGAAGAGTGAAGTGTTTGAGAAGTTCTGCCACTTTAAAGCTCTTGTAGAGAATCAAAGTGGGCACCAGATTAAAGTCTTAAGGACAAATAGAGGAGGAGAATATATCTGCAAAGAATTTTGCGATTTTGCAGAGAAAATGGGATACACAAGCAATTTACATAAATGTATACACCACAAAAAAATGGATTTGCTAAAAGGAAAAATAGAACCATCATCAATATGGTAAGAAGTATTCTAAAGGAAAAACATTTGCCAAATGAATATTGGGCTGAAATTATACATTGTGCAGCATATGTGCTGAATAGATGCCCAACAAAGAGTGTTATAAGCAAAGTTCTGGAAGAAACATGGAGTGGCATAAAATAATTTGTCACCCAATGGAGAGTTTTTGGTTGTGTGGCTTATGCATGCATTTTGGATCAGCTGAGAAAAAAGTTGGACAGTAAGGGGGAGAAGTGCATATTTGTACAATCCACCAATAAGGTTATGATAAGCATATATGTGCAATTTATTGAGGAGGAAGCTTGAGATGGAAGAATTGACAAAACGGTGAATGTGAAAAATTGTTTGTCTGATGATGATGATGAGGAAGAAATGGTTGAAAGACATCCTTCATTAGCAACACCACCTCCACCAATATAAGGATAGCAAGGGACACCACAAGCAGGTATGAGAACACCCTTGAGAAATGATGACAATGCTTCTCCAAGCACATCACAAGGAGAAGATTTGAGTGCTTCTACAAGCACAAGTTCAGCAAGTGAAAGAGGAACCAGATTCAGAAGTCTGAATGAAATTTATGAGCAAGAGGCAACAAATGAAGGTACGAACTCTTTATTTGCATTGTATTTTCATGTAGAAGATCATATTCATTTTGAAAAAGCTATAAAAGAGAAGAAATGGATAGATGTTATGGATGAAGAGATAAATTCCATAGAGAAAAATAAGACATGGGAATTGGTTGATCTCCCAAAAAGTAAGGAAGTTATTGGAGTGAAACGGGTCTACAAGACCAAAAGCAATGTTGAAGGTAAGATTGAAAGGCATAAGGCCAGACTTGTTGTCAATGGCTACAAGCAGCAACAAGGAAGAGACTATGAGGAAAATTTTGCACTGGTTGCAAGAATGGAAATAGTAAGAGTAGTGTTGTCCATAGTAGCACAACATAAGTGGAAAGTTTACCAAATGGATGTGAAATCAGCATTCCTAAATGGAGTATTGATGGAAGAGGTATATGTTGAACAAACTTTGGGCTATGAGGAAAAAGGCCAAGAGAACAAGGTATGCAAATTGAAGAAATCTCTATATGGGATGAAGCCAGCACCAAGAGCATGGTACAATATGATAGATGCCTATCTACTAGAAAATGGGTTTGAGAAATGTGAAGGAGAACCCACATTATACATCAAAGAGAAAGATGATAAGAAGCTCATTGTTGTTTTGTATGTTCATGATGTTATATTCACAGGTAATGATGCTTACCTCATTGAGAATTTTAAAACAGCCATGAAGGATGAATTTGAGATGACTGATATGGGATTGCTGAGATACTTCTTACGAATAGAAGTAGAGGAAAATGAAAATAAAATTTTTATTTCTCAAGCAAAGTATGTTAAAGAAATTTTGGAAATATTTAACATGCAAGATTGCAAGGCAACAATTACTCCTACAGTGATGGGATTGAAATTGAGAAAAGAAGACAACAACAAGGATTTTGATCCAAGTTTGTACAAGAGCATAGTTGGCAGCCTTATGTATTTGACTGCAACTAGGCCTGATATTATGCATGTTGTGAGTTTAATTTCCAGATTTATGGAAAGTCCAAAGGAGACACATTGACAAGCAGCAAAAATAATTCTGAGGTATGTGAAAGGAACAAAGAGGTATGGAATTTTATACACCACTTCAAAAAATTCTGAATTGATTGGATATACTGACAGTGATTGGACTGGAAATATAGATGACAGGAAAAGCACCTCTAGATATGTTTTTCATATGGGATCAGGAGCCATTTCATAGGATTCTAAGAAACATCCAATTGTGGCTTTATCAACAACAAAGGCAGATTATGTGGCAGCTACAGCAACAACATGTCAAGCAGTTTGGATAAGGAGAATGTTAAGGAGTTTGTGTCATGAACAGGTAAAAGGCACAACAATTTATTGTGATAATAGATCTGCAATATCATTATCAAAGAATTTAGTGTTTCATAAAAGAACAAAACACATTGATGCAAAGTATCACTACATCAGTGAATTAGTGAGAAATGGAGAAATTATTTTGAAGCATTGTAGAACTGAAGAGCAGTTTGCTGATATACTGACAAAACTACTGGGGTAGAAAAGTTTTAATTATTTGAGAAAATGTATGGGTATGGAAGAATGCAACAGTTGTAATTAAGGGGGAGTGTTGGAAATTTAATTCCAACTACAAACAAATAGAAGGAGGACTGAGATTTATTTTTGACTAAAATATGAAGGACAGCAGGAGCAGAAATATCCTTTTTTTTGCTTGCACGCTATCTCACATTGAATTTCATCTTTAAACCTTGAAAGATAAATTTTTTTGGGTTATGGCCATAGCCATGTTTTGTTCTGTAATTTCGTGGTCAAACCACACAACCCAGTTTTTTGTTCGGGCCCTTATCCTTTGCAACCACCGCTTTAAAATCATGCCATGCCACTTTTAAAACACCCACCAACCAATTTACCTCCCACCGACGTCACCACAGTCTTTACCCGCGTGATGGACCAGTCCCCACCATTGCCAACACAACAAGCCATCGACCAATCCTGTGCATATTGCACGAAAATGAGTTGATGTCACCCACCTCTAAAATGGACACGATAAGAAAATGAAATGTTTTTCATAAAGATTTGAACTCTGCCAGAGTGTCTTTTGTCGACCAATCGGAGCGTTATTGCGCAAATCCAATGTATAGTCACCCAACCCTCGAAAGGACGCAATAAATTTATTAAAAGGAATTTTGTTTCATGAGTTTGGAATCCGCGACGAAGGTTTTATAAGGTCTTAGACCTTGGTTAATACATTTTATGCATTGGGGTGTATTAAGGTTTCAAAACCTTTTGTATAAACATTTTATTAGTGCACAACAGTTTTATTTTAACACTTTAGGATATATATATATATATATATCTGTGTGTGTGTGTGTGTGTGTGTGTGTTTTAATATATATATTATAAACATGTAATGTTTATAATATATATAAAGTAATAATTTGTTATATATAAAGTAACACAGCAGCAGAGCATATATACGCATTGACTGTGTGGAAAAGCAAAAAGGGTAGAGAATATAGAGTGTAACACTGTGTGAAAAAGCCTGAAGGCAAAAAGAAGACAGAGTGACAGTGAAGCAATTTTTTTGAAGCACTGCGTGTGTAGAAGTCAAACAAATGCATTTTTTTTGTAACCCAGAACAATAGTAGTTATGAAGATCTTCATTTGTAACAGATTTTTTTTTTTGTTTGAATGAAATAGAGTGTTGCCTCACATCTCTATCCACAATTTTTATTAAATATCTGTGTTAAGAGGAAGAATATTTTTTTTTTCTGTGTGTTAGGAATTATTCAAAAATTCCAACACAAAATACCTGGCAGAAGCTCTGGTTCCTTAGAATGATGACTGGTTGGCTATTGATTCCTTTAAATTTTTTGGTGATTCTATGATAGTCATTGATTGGCTATTGGGGAGGAATGCTCTCAAGGTCCCATTGTTATATCATTGGATGGTTCACATACCTGCACTCTATTCTACCTTCTGCCACATCTCTTTTCTCCATGTCTATAGGGAGCAGAATATGGAATCAGACACCCTATCGAAAAGAAAGGTTTCCCTTCTTCGTAGCAGTAGTAGAATGTTTTTTGAGTTTCTGATCGATGGATCCATCTCACATATGGGCTACTTTGAGCTCAAATTTTTTGGTTGTCGGTTCTTTTGGCTCCTTCTTGTTAGATTTCTGAGCATGCTATCACTTGGCACATGAGATCTTTGTTGGCTCTTTTTGTTCACTTAGCTTATGCTCTATCTTGATCTTTTTGTCTTGTCCTTTGTTGTTTTTCTCTTATCTAGATTATATTTTTCGTTGCTCTGGATTTATGTAACTTCTTTTATTTATAATGAAAGAAACTCTATTTTTTTCTACTGAAAAAAAAAATAGTATAGGAATAAAGGTTAAAAACCCAAAATTGTTTGGAAGCTTTTGATTTCATCAATTGAACTAAGTATATCATGGAGAACTATTCATACTTTTTTTATTTCATCCATTAAATCATGTATACCACATTGAAATCCTCCATAATTTTTTTAGTTTTCAAAACAAGGAAATTCTGGAAAACCTATTTCAACGTAGAACTCCACAATCAACATAATGAAATAAAGAAAGGTTGCATTTTTATGATTTGAAATGCTCACTATTCGATTTTCAAATGCTCAGCCATGATTCTCTCTTTGACTACCCACTATTAGCAGCTCAGTGATAACTTTCATGCAATTTCGCTCACGTGTTCCTCGAACTGTTGGAGGATGAATGAGGCTTTGAGAATAATCCCGAGAAGCTCTTTAAAAAAATTACCATCATCTCTGTTTATATAATGATGTGAAACTAATTATTGGTAACGTTTAGCTCTCATTTACCTTTGCAAAAGTGGGGTGCTCTGCAGTTCTGTGGGTGAAAAAGAAATATATATATAAATTTATCATACTTTAGTTATCAAAGTAATTATGAGACCATTACAATGGAATGTTATCCAATGTCCATTGACTAATCATTGTTTTAAGACCTACTCCAAAACCTTGATAAATATTGTATATATTACCATGTGAAATGAAAGAAACAAAACAAACTCTCATAGATTTAATGCGTATGCTCAATAAATCCAAGTAACCTCATTGCTCCGGTTGTTTATCCAATTTCTTGTAATTTTTTTTGGGCAGTGGAAAATTCCAATTTCATAAACCCTAAATTGTAGCTAATTGATTTAAACAATTTTTTTTTTTTTAAATTTTACCTACAAAGGTGGCCCCAGGATAATTTACAGTACAACTTTTCTAGCAACAGTATTACGTCTCTTCCCACACCAATGATAACATATTTTCTTCGGAGAAACTATCTCTGTCAATCATTTACACATGTTTATTAGGGACCTCTTATATTTGTCTTCCTCAGGTTTTAAAAACATGAAATTGGGATGAAAAAATGGGCAAACCTCTTTTGAATAGAATTTGTTGGCGTCATTAGGGAAATTACACACATAGTGCATATCAAGTTAGATGAGATCTGAGTAAGAGGGCATTGGAGGAGACAAGGAAAAGAATCTATGAAATCTAGATGAGATCTGAGATCTTAGTAAGATGACATTGGAGGAGACAAGGAGAAGAATCCATTAAATAAAAATCTATTTAAAGGAGCTTGGGTGACCTTGTTTTACTCTAAGGAATGAACTGATGAGAGGTATAGTTAGAGGAATTCGGGATTTAGATGATGTTATGGTTGTAAAGTTAGAAATAAATAGGATTTGATTTTGTTAGACGCTATTAATGAGGGTATAAAAAGAGTGAATGCAAGTCAAATGCCCCATGAAATACTTAAAAATGGTAGCAAACATGTCTTCCTCTATGCATCAAGACAATTTTCATAGCATAACTACTTGCATATGTATCCACATCAAAGGGTCACTACAAGTTTGTTATTTCCAGAACTGGTGCTTTGATGATCCTCTTCTTTAGCTCTTCAAAACCCCTTTGCTGACCTTTTCCCAACTAGAAACACTTTCCACTTATTGTTATGGCATCGAGCGGTGCTTCTACCACTGAAAAAGAGGATATGGATTTTCTCAAGTATTGTGCTGCCCCAGTGAGACTCCTAACATCAAAAACATTAGTAGGAACTAGCTATTTCATGATGACCTCCATTTTGGAAGCATCTATCTTCAACTCTCCTCCACTGATCACATATCTGGCAAGATACACCAACTATTGTTGTGCAAAATTGCACTTCTTGAGATTTGCTAGTAGTTGGTGCTTCTTTAATGTTTCCAGCACCTATGCCAAATTTCACATGTTATCCTCCTAGGTAGGACTATATACTAGTATATCATCCAAATAGAAAATAACAAATGAATATATAAAAAGGTGCAGTACATCATTCATTAATCTCATAAATGTAGCTAGTGCATTACATATGCCAAGTGGCATGACTAACCACTCATACAAACCTTTCTTTGTTTTGAAGGTAGTTTTACAATCTACTTCTTTGACTCGAACCTCGTGACATCTAGACTTCAAGTCCACCTTAGTGAAGTATTTTTCTTGTTGAAATTGATGAGACAAATCATCTATCCTAGGCAAGGGGTATCTATTCTTGATCGTGATTTTTTTCAACACCCTCTAAAATATACACATCCACCAAGTCCCATCCTTATTCGACACAATGATGATAGGTGACCCACATGGTGATGTACTCAGGTGAATGACACCCTGTTCCAGCAGCTGCTACAAGTTTTTCTTCACCTCGCTTGCTTCTATAACATATTTCTTGTACACCCCAATATTTGGTAATGGGGTGTATGACAATAGTTGGATCTCGTGCTCCACTTCTCTCTTAGGTGGTAACCTTTTAGGCTCTCGAAACACATCGTCGTATACCTGTAACAACTCCTCTAATTGTTGTTTATGTTTTGTAGTACACCAGTCTAGGGATTCCTTGCCTCTTATTGACTCCTCTAAAGGTTGACTTTATTTTAAAAACAATAAAACATACTCTTGTTGGAACTAATCAATTTCTTGGTTTGGTTGGAACTTACTAGTGAAATTTTTTACTTTTATTTTTGTGCATTGATGATGAATAATTTTCCATTCTTGGAGAGTTGGTGTTGGTTAGCTCTCCTCATGAATATTTCATCATGAATGCACATGTATGGAATCCCAAACATGACTATGCATACATCAAGGGGAACCACATATATATATACTTCATTAATAAAATCAGCGCTGATAGAAAATCTAATTTTGCACTATTTTTTTACCTTCAACTCTCGATCCTTATTTACACATCCCAATGTATAAGGGTTTAGATTATCACAAACTTCTAGCCCCAACTTCCTGACCAACTCTACAGTAATGAGATTATGCTATGCTTTTAAGCTAAACAGGGCATTGGTCTTTGTCTTCTTGACCTATATCTTTATATGGAAGAGTTTGGTCATTTCTTCCCCTTCCTGTTGATGAAGGCTACTCAGATTCACCTCCTTATGCGCAAACATAAAAATGATGTTATCATGGACATTTAAGGTACTTTCAACCTGGTTTCTCGAATCCTTGAACATGATATTTTTTTTCTTGTTATATTTCTTCTTGTTCTTTGGGTTTAGCTCTCGATGCAACTTCTAGCACTGCTCCTCTGTATGGTCATCAATGTTGCAGTGGTTGTAGTCATTGCTAGGATATTTATACTGGTGCATTGTGGCTGCAATATTTTTATATTTTCCCACATTTTGCTTCTTATTACCCTCCTTAGAAGCATCTTGTTTCTCCTTCTGCTTCGATCCACTTGATTGCACTCTCTTTAGGCCTATGTTTTCTAGGTATTGCACCTTTCAAACAATCCTCGTCCACCGATTTTGTCTTGAACAACATCACTTTCTTGCGTATATGGAAGTGAAGAGCCCCCAAATACTTGAGGAGTACATCTGGGTTCTTTTGAGAGATGCCCAACATTATAGCCATCTTTCTTAATTTCGTGGCGTACTCTTGCACATTTTGGCCCTACTTTTGCTCAAAGTAATGCCACCGGATCCACTGGTCCTCCACGTACCCAATGGGATAAAACTGTGACATAATGAGGGTTTTGAAATCCTCCCACTTCGTCACTAGAGGTTATCCCTCCAAACTTAGGGTTTATGTGTGCCTCTCCCACCAAGTTAGTGCATGGACCTCTAATTTCAGTCTTGCGAATGAGATATTTTTCCCTTCCTCGATATGATGGGAATTTAAATAAACTTATAGTTGATACAACTAGTGGTTCAACCTCATAGAATTGATCTCATCATGGTATGAATTGATATCGACTTTTTCTTCCATTTTAAAAAGGGACTGTGATTGGTTCATAGCACTAGAAATGGGTTGATCTTTTTCTGGTCCTTTCTTCAACTGGTTCTTTGTTTCTCCCCGATCCTCTGATACCCATTTTGATTTTTCCTTAGTATTCAAACCCCCATATTCTCCAAATATTCCAAGCTTTCTATTCAAGGTCCCCATGAGGAGGCTTACAATGTGTTTGATATCTGTGACTTATTGTTCCAACCACATAAACCTCACCTCTGCAGGATCACGAGGCTCATTTATAAATTCGTGAGTCATGATTAGGGTTTTATGATTTTCAGCCCCACCAATCTAGATCCCCGCAATATCCAAAAAATACTCAAAGAAACCTTCTATGATACCAAATTATTCGTAAATATTTGTGGATATTCCACTGGATAGTTCACCACAATGTATCTGATAATATCATATTACAAATATGAAAATTTCTACACTATTGCAGTTTATTTAAACTTCAAAATATGTATTTTTAATAGTAATTAGTGCATGCATGCTGATATAAATTATGAAAAAAATAGAGAATGAAAAAAATCTTACACACACATATAAGACACAAAATATGCTTCGGGAAAACCCTTTTGGGAGAAAACCCTACTGGAAGGTAAGGTCGCTTCACTCTCTTTCTTTGTCTGGAAAAGAAGGATGTATGAACAAATGAGTAATGCTTCTGGACCGTGGATCACTAGAGTGCACAAATACTCTTTGTGTACTCTACCTCCTATCTCTCATGGCTATATTTTCTCAGTTATGGAACAAAATCGTATTGAAAGAATAGAATGCCTCTTCCTCATAGAGGCCCAGATCTTATAGAACACGATATCCTAATAGTGGTTAATTTTGACCACATCAACACTTAAATAGAGTTACAATATAGACTCTTCTAGAGTATTTTAAATCATAAACATGCGGGTAGCCCCTTTTCGATGAATAATAGCAGCTGACATTGCATCGTCCCGAATTATAGGTGTGAAAACAAGAAGGTCAATTTCTGAGTGGCATAAATTTTTCATACGAACTCTGATTGACATGTTTATTGTCATTGGAAATATATTTGTGTGTAGAAAAAAAATGAAATGGTACAGTGTTATAGAAGAAAAATTTCCCACCTATAAAAGGTTTTTTGATGCCTCAAATGATCCTAGAAGGTTTCATACCCTGTTTTGCCAAACTGGGTCCCGCAGGTAAAATTGGTCTCATGAGATGATTCCTCCAATTTTACCACTTTGAATGCATTGAAATGGATGAAAAATAATATAATGATACAACCTAGATAAATAAATAACTAGCAGTTGTTCCATTGATAAATATACACTAAAAAATCTCATAATAATGACTTCCCAATAGAAAGGAAGTAAGGAATCTACTCTATGCTTAATAGGGAGTAAGAAGTCTCATTAAATGTTGAAAAATGAGAAAGGATATATTCCCTAATTAAGAGTGAATGGGGATATGCTCCCTATTTTAGAGGGATTGATAACGAACATCATATTATCTTATATCATGTATCATGCACTAGGCCAGGACTAACAGCCAGATGTCCAGTAAAGTCCATGGTAGGGAAAATGGAGGACTTAATAAGCGTATGAAATTGATACTCCTTGAGGGTAAAGAATACAAGATAGGAAGTTGACCAATAGTATTTGAGCATTGGATAGGTATCCAAGACAAGAGTGGCTGAAGAGGACCGATATTATTTGAGGATTGGGAATCTAAGATAAGAATAATCGTAAAAGGACATGCCTAGTGAACATCCAGATGGAGTATGTACCCTGAGAGGCAGTGGAGAATCTCATATAAATACTGCTAAAAATATACTATGATATTAGAAGAGCTTGTCAGGTTAATGCTTTACTATGTTGCCAATGATGGTCAAGATGTTGATGATGGCTTACCAATCTGACTCTCCTTATGAAAACTCTTCAGTTTAGGAATATCCTTGTACCAGTTGTACAATTATGAATATCGCTATAGTTAAAAGGGAGTGTTGGAAAATTTAACTAGTCTCAGTATTCATAATTTTATTGTAATCATGTCATATGTATATCTTATGTTACAAGAAAAAAAATATAGAAAACTATTATTTTGAGCATGGGATTCATGCTCTATTATATTGGTAAACTAGGTCAAGCATGCACTTCATGCTCTTAGGGTTTGTCAAGTCAAAAGAACATTTTTCTCGAGTCAAAATAATATTTATCATTTGTATAAGACTCTTTTAGGAAAGTTGTAACATATAAAATATATATTTTTTAGTCTAAAAATTCAATATGATCCTCTAATCACAAGTCATCCCTACTAGTGACTAGTTAGCCTAGAAGATGCTATTTGACCTCTTGAAAAGCACATATATTTTTATCACCAAAAATTGGTCATCTAACCATTTCTAATTAGATGGATCAAAGTACACCATGTAGGACCAATTTTTCATTAGTAAAATTTCTTTCACTATAAGAAATAATTTAATAAACCATATTTTATTAAATTATTTATCGTTAAAACAAGAAAACCCATGAGAAATAATTAAAGAAATCCTTATTTATTTGATTTTCTTTTGGGAATAATTAATTAAACCATTGTTTAAATAATATTCCTGATCA